>RCUC01167087.1:0-39923 GCA_003697995.1 Taxidea taxus jeffersonii
AAAAATATTTTATTTATTTGACAGAGAGAAAGCACAAGTAGGCAGAGGGGTAGACAGAAAGAGGGAGAACAGGCTCCCTGCAGAGCAGATGCAGGGCTCCATCCCAGGACCCTGAGAGATGCCCAACTGACTGAGCCACTCAGGTGCCCCAATCTATTATTTTAAAACAATCACAAAAAGGGGGTGTCTGGGTGGCTCAGTCAGTTGAGCATCTGACTCTTGATCTTATCTCTGGTCTTGGTCTCAGGGCTGTGAGTTCAAGTCCCACGTGGGGCTCCACATTGGACATGAAGCCTACTTAAAAAAAAAATGACAAAAGAAACCGTGTATAAGTACATGTGATTACAGGTATCAGTATATATAAGTATATACAAGTACATAAGTATGAATAAAAGATATAGAAAATCATACATTGGGTGATAACATGGATTCCATGGTTGGGGGAGGAAAAAATTTATTTTTTTCAAAGATTTTATTTATTTGAGAGAGACAGAGATAGTGACAGAGAGCAAGAGGGGAGGCGAAGGAGAAGCAGGCTCCCTGCCAAGCAGAGAGCCTGACATGGGACTCTATCCCAGGACTCCAGGATCATGACTTGAGCTTTGGCTCAAGAGACTTAACCGCCTGAGCCACCCAGGCACCTGGGGCGGGAGAAAATTTTAAAGGAAAAATTTAAAACACGTATATGATCACATTTACACAATTATGCAAATTTATATATAAATTAAATTTGTGTGTGTGTATAAAATCTCATATGTTTGTGTGTATGTTATGGCCTCCTAGCTTTTTTGTTAAGACAATCAGATTCTGGCATCAGCCTTCCTGGAGCAAATTATTTGACTTCCTGGGGCATTTGGGTGGCTTAAATTGGTGGAGGGTCTGAGTGGGTTTTGGCTTAGGTCATGATCTCAGGGTCGTGAGATCGAGCCCCACGTTGGGCGCCATGCTCATCTAAGAGTCTGCTTCAGACTTTTTCCCCCTTTTCTCTCCCTCCCTCTCTGCCTCTCTCCCTGCTCACACATGTGCACACGCGCACATAAGCTCTCTCTCTCAAATAAACAAATAAACTCTTTAAAAAAATTGCTTGACTTCCTATGCCTCAGTTTCCTCATCTGTAAAATGGATTACTGTGTCAGATTGTGAGGAGTAAATGAATGAATACACACAGAGCACTTAGAACTATGCCTGGCGTATGAGAAGTTCTACTTCGGGGTTAGATATCATTATTATTTATATGTGTGAATACATGGGTATAAGGAAAATGTTAGAAAAAAAAAGAAAAGAAAATGTTACAGGGGCACCTAGATGGCTCAGTTGGTTAAGCGTCTGACTCTTGATTTTGGCTCCGGTCGTGATCTCAGGGTCATGAGATTGAGCCCTGAGTGGGGCTCTGCGCTAGGTGTGGAGCCTGCTTTGAAAGCTCTCTCTCTCCTTCTGCCCCTCCCACCCCTCTAGAAAAAAAAAGGAAAAGAAAAAGAAAATGTTACAGCAATGGACAGATACATTAGAGACACAAGATGGAGACCGTCCCCTCTCCTCTCCTTGCTGAGCACAGATGAGTGTTTTCCAATGCACTCATCAACCGGTGTGGGGGCCTCAGGGACATTCTGGGTTGAGGCACTGAGCAGAAAAGCTTTAGCAGGCCAGATGAGCCTAGACAGTGCTTAGATATGAGTAGCAGGGAGGCGTCTGACTTGAGGGGGCTGCAGAGACCCATTTCTCTGACTTCGCTGGTTCTGAATTTAACACATTCTTCCTGGCTCTGGTATCTTTAGTCGGGGCTTTTTCAGCCACCAGGTCTCAGCTCTCTATTTCCAGAAGGTAGGATTGCCCCTGGGCCCGGGCCTGAGGAGGAGCCGGTCACTGCAAGACCATCATGGCTGGGCATTGCCAATGTTATGACAACCTTACCCCTCTCTGGGAGTGCAGTGCTAGATGAGCCAGGCTGGGGGCTGGTGCACATTTTCTCTGCTTCCAGAATGTGGGCCTCCTTCTCAGGGCTTTCCGTGAAATCCACTGGCGGGCAGCAACCTCTGTAAAAAGGCATCTGAAGGGGCGCGTGGGTGGCTCAGTGGGTTAAAGCCGCTGCCTTCGGCTTGGGTCATGATCCCAGGGTCCTGGGATCGAGCCCCGCATCGGGCTCTCTGCTCTGCAGACAGCCTGCTTCCTCCTCTCTCTCTCTGCCTCTCTGCCTACTTGTGATCTCTGTCTATCAAATAAATAAAATCTTTAAAAAAAAAAAAAAGGCATCTGAAGCTCAGGCCTGGGATCACCTTGCCCAAGGTCACAGCTGAAATGAGGATGCTCTTGCAATGGATTCAGGCTCCACCTCTCCATACCAAACCTGCCCCTGGGGTACCCCTGACCTTAACCCTCTCTCAAGTCATTGGTCCTGGAGTAGCCTTAGCTCTCCTCCAAATCCTGAGCCCTGGCCAGATGAGGCCCCAGCAACTCCATAGCAACCCTCCTTTCCCCTAGCAACCCTTCCCAGGCAGCCCATGTACAGCCAAGCCTCACTGCTTTCTGTCTGGCCTCTCTGCCTTTATAACCCCCTTTAAAACCCCTTCCCCATCCCCTGGCAGGCCTGGCATGTTCTTCCCTTCTGCCGTCTATTGATTAAAATCTAGCACGTTTACAAGCCTGCCCCTCCCTGAAGCTTTCTGAATCTGTCCAGGCTGAAGGCCCTCAGTGTTGTGTGTCTTTGGGGTTCTTAGCCCTGTCTCCTGCATGCACAGGCATGCATGGGAGGAGGCTCCCCTGTGGGCTTCTGGAAGGAAAGACAAGTTTGGCTTATTGATTGATTGAGTTTTAAAGAATTTTATTTATTTATTTATTTTTAAGATTTTGTTTATTTATTTATTTGACAGAGACATAGCAAGAGAGGGAACACAAGCAGGGGGAGTGGAAGAGAGAGAAGCAGGCTTCCCGCTGAGCCCAGAACCATGGGATCATGACCCCAGCCGAAGGCAAACATTTAACAACTGAGCCACACAGGCGCCCTAAAGATTTTGTTTTTAAGTAATCTTTACATCCAGTGTGGAATTTGAATGTACAACTCCAAGATCAAAAGTCACACGCTCCACTCACTCAGGCTCCGCTTGGCTCTTTTTTAAAACTAAGGAAAATAAAAGTTGTTATAAGGTTCTCTTTTACATTATTCAGTGAGTTTTACAATTGTTTTCATTTAGGACCTGCATAATTGTTAATGTTTGCTATTAAGTATCTTATTTTTTTTTTAAAGATTTTATTTGGGGCGCCTGGGTGGCTCAGTGGGTTAAAGCCTCTGCCTTCGGCTCAGGTCATGATCTCAGGGTCCTGGGATCGAGCCCCCATATCGGGCTCTCTGCTCAGCCGGGGAGCCTGCTTCCTCTGCTCTCTCTCTCCCTACTTGTGATTTCTATCTGTTAAGTAAATAAATAAATAAATAAATGATCTAAAAAAAAAAAGATTTTATTTATTTATTTGACAGAGATCACAAGTAGGCAGAGGGGCAGGCAGAGAGAGGGGAAGGGAAGCAGGCTCCCTGCTGAGCAGAGAGCCCAGATATTGGGCTCAATCCCAGGACCCTGGGACCATGACCTGAGCCGAAGGCAGAGGCTTTAACCCACTGAGCCATCCAGGCGCCCTAAAGTTATTTATATTTAAATATCTTATATTTTTGCAGCTATTTTGAATAGGATAATTCCCATTACATTCTGGATGATTTATTGATAACCCATGGGAAGGCAAATTATTTTTATGTGTTGCTTTGATACCTGGTAAACCAACTAAATTTTTTTTTCTACCAGTTCTCCTAAATTCTCAGACTTACTCTTAAATCTTTTGTCATCTCCTAATAACAAAAGTATTAGAAGGAAGGAACCAACATTGCTATTTGTAGAGATGGTTGGCTGGTTTTGAACTTCACGGGAAGGGCAAGTATTTGTTTCTGGGACTGGCTTTTTCACTCAAGCCAATGAATCAAGTAAGATTCATTCATGTTATTATGTGAAATTGATTCATTGGCTTGCTGAACTGCTGAACCATGTGCCTCTGCGTGCACGAATCCACTGTAATTTATTTGCCCACTCTCTTGTTGGTGGACTTTGGGGTTACTTTGAGTCTTTTGCTATAGGGAAAAATGAAACAAGATGAAACCATCGAGGGAGACAAACCATAAGAGACTTTTAATCTCAGGAAACAAACTGAGGATTGCTGGGGTGGGAGGCGGGGTGGCTGGATGATGGACACTGGGGAAGGTATGTGCTATGGAAGCCCTGTGAATTGTGTAAGACTGATGAATCACAGATCTGTACCCCTGAAACAAATAATATATTATGTGTTAATTAAGAAAAAAAAAGGCAGCTTTGAACATTCTTGCCCAGGGTTTCTTGGAGCACCTGCGAAAGTCTCTCTTTTATGCCTGGGGGTGGGGTATGGATCTGCTGGGCCTCCGCTTTATAAGATAAGGCCAGATTGTTCTCTCTAGTGGTTACAAAGCCGCTGACTAGAAATACCCCCGAGACTGTGCGACTCCACCTCCTCTCCAACACTTGGTGCTGCCGGGCTGGTTCCTTGTTGCCCTCCCAGTGGTGTCAAAGAGCATCCCACCCTGGTCCTTCCTTATGGTTCCTTCAATACCAATGAGGGGAGCATCCTTCCGACGGTCACGGAGCACGTGTGCTTCCTCTTCTTAAAAATGCCCGTTCATGTCTTTTAGCAATTTTTCTGCCGGATTCCTTGTTTCTCCCCGCACCCACCGTGGGCTTCCAAAAGTTCTTTATGTATTTGTGATGCTTGAACTTTGCCGGTCGCACATGGCGGGCGTCTCCTCCCGTTTTTTGTTCTTGTTTTTGTTTTTTGGGGTTTTTTTGTGTTTTTTTTTTTTTGTGTGTGTGGCTGGCTTTTCACTTTCTCCAAGGTGTCTCCACTTCTCTCTTCCCTCCCACATCTGTGCCAAGGGCGCCCATGGGCGTTGCTAGTGCGCGCGCGCGTGCGTGTGGGTGGGGGGCTCGAGTCCCTCAGAACCCCGCGTAGACCCCCCCCCCCCCCCGCAGCCGCTCCTCCAGCTCCCAGGGCTTTCGGGAACCCGGCTCCTCTCCCCTCGCGGCCCCCCTCCCAGCTTGGGCCGGGGAGGCCGGGACCGCGGGCTGGAGCCAGGAGGCCGCCCCGCGCCGGAGCGCCCCCCGCCCCGCCCCGGCCCCCGTTCCCCTCTGCCTCCCCCCCGCCCCGGCGTTACTGATCACTTCCGGCTCCTCACCTGGGGCCGGGCCCCTCTCCGCTCGGCCGGGCAGCGGCCCGCTGCAGCTCGGCGCTCCCTGGGGGCGGGCGCCGGGGGAGGACCCCCCCACCCCCCCGCGGGCGCTCCGGAGGCGGGGGCGGGGGCCCGGCTGGCGGCGGGGGGTTGGGCTGGGGGGGCGGAAGCTGCCGGAGCAGATAAGCGCCGAGGTCGGTCCTGCGGTGAGACAGTGCGGGACGCCGCCTCCTCCCCCTGCCTCCGCCGCGCCGTCCCCGCATCCTCTGTTCCCCACTTCTCCCACGCCGGGCTCGGCATCCTGGGTGGAGACCCTGGGGTCGGGGTTGGGGGGAGTGCATGGAGGGAGGGGCTCCGGCCTGCGCCTTCGGTTCCCAGCCTCCCTTTCTCAGCTGGAGAGCGGGGGTCGGAGGCTCCGCTTACTCCACCCGGCTGTTGGAGATGGAACAAGTACAGGCTGGTGGTGAAAACCCTCGGAGAATTTGAGCCTTTCGTGAAGGATGAGTACCCTGAGCCCTTCTCATTGTTCCTGCTGTACCCGCCTGACGCCAGGCTTCATCCTCCTTGCATAGATGGGAAAGTGGGGGTCTTGCCTAAGGTCACACAACACAGATGAAGAGGAGGATGGAACATTTTCCACTGTCCCCAGCCTGGGGACAGAGCTAGGTTTTGTAGAGCCCTAGCTCTGGGTTCTACAGAGCTATATGATGCTTATACAATTTGAGGTCCTTTTTAAGAGAAAGACTACAAAGTCACCATACAAATTTGCTGAGGCCTCTCCCAGGGCCTGGGAAAGTGCCTAAACAAGAGAGACACTCAAGTCCGGCTTCTCCCTTTGGTTGCCCTACCAGCAAGTCCCCCCAGAAGGACTTACACCCCTCCACGGGGGACAGTCAGGCACCCATCATGGTTACAGGGTAGGGTGGCCCCAAAGAATATGGCTGGCGAACAGCCTGGAGGAGTCCCTGCTGCAGCTGGTCCCAGCCCCTTTCGTGCCCAGGAAGCCATCCGCAAGCCCAGCCCAAGAGCAAGGGCAGTCAGTCATCCTGCACACAGCTGGGCAGGGCCAGCCCGTCATGGTTGAACTTGTCACTCAGGGCCCCCTACCCTGTGGGCTGGCCGTGGCAGAGAACAACAGTTCCTAGGAGAGCAGGAAGGGGGACCTCTCTGAGGTGGTGTAAATGCTTCTCACTTGCAGTCACTCAGGACTGGGGTTCAAGCCCCCCACCCCGCTGTCTGACCTGAGGAAGACTCGTTCACTTCAGACTCCTCATCTGTAAAATGGGAGGAATAATAATAGTACCAGCCTGTCAGAGCCGTTAGGAAGCTACCTGAGACCATGCATGAAGGGGGCCTGAGCCCTTGGCTTGTATTTATTTATCTATTTTTAAAGATTTTATTTATTTATTTGACAGAGATCCCAAGTAGGCAGAGAGGCAGGCAAAGGGAGAGGGGGAAGCAGGCTCCCCACTGAGCGGAGAGCCCGATGCGGGGCTCGATGTGGGGCTCGATCCCAGGACCCTAAGGCAGGGGCTTAAACCACTGAGCCACCCAGGCACCCCGAGCCCTTGGCTTTTAGAAACAAACTTCTCTTCTGTGAAATCTCCGAGCCAGGAGAGGCATTCTTCTCTCTGTTCTAGGATTAAGTCCCTTACCCAGGGGATGGACTCTTGTCTGTAGAGCTGGTATTTAAACCCACGAGTATGTGGCACCAACGCCTTGCTTCTAACAACCGGGGGAACACGGCTCCCCTGGGGCTTTCTCCCCAGGCAGTTAAGCGCCCCTGCTAGGTGTGCATGGGTAGGGCAGGGAGCCACGGAGAGCGTTTGGTTTGATTCGGGGAGCTGCTCCCCTTTTCTTCTTCCCTAATCTCTCTTCTCTCATGGGCACCCGAGTCTGGACTTTTTCCAACCCCGACATCTGACAGCCTGGAACAGGAGAAGGTCGAGACTCTGGTGATGGAGACAGGGCAGGGGGAGCTGGGACGAGGCCATGACCACGGGGCCTGGGCAGCTGTGACCCCCCAAAAGACTCAGAGTCTTTCTCTAAACAAAGGGCTGCTGTTCTGCTTCATGGTCTGCACAGGATTTCCACCGGGTTAGCGGACAGAACTGAGCTCTCGTGCTCAGAGCTGCTCCTTTCTGGCCAGCTGACCTTCCTCCCCTCTGAGCCTCGGCTTTCCCATAATTGAAATGGGGGCAAGAAGACCTGCAGCTGTGAGGATTATGAGATGTTATGTGTGTAAAGCCCCTCATGAATGCCCCAGGTGGTTTAGACCCCTGTGGCTGTCTGCCCGGGGAAGTGGGGTGTTGTGTGACAGCTGGAGGTGTGTGAACAGCAGAGGGGAGTCCTGCCAGGGCACGAGTTTGGGCCTCCAAGGTCTCTCTCAGAGAGGGAGTGCCTTGGGGTAGGGCTGGGAACCCCAACTCTAACACTCTCCCAGATCAGGACAGGTCAGAGCAAGGCCAGGGGCCCTGGGGTGCAGAGAAGAGCAGGGAGTGGAGGTTCTCACCCCACCTCGGGCAGGTGAAAGGGAAAGGAGGGAGGAAGTGGGTGCTTCTGGGAGGAGATGGGAGTGGTGGCCCCTGTAGGATGCAGGCCCCGCCAGCTCCCTGAGGCCCCATTCCATGACTTCCTTTGTCTTTCTTTGCAGATTTTCAAGGTAGGCATTTTCCAAGTAGGGAAACCGAGGGCGGGAGGTGAGGTCACTTGGCCAGAGTCATACACTGCGTGATGTCCCATCTGTCTGGCTCTGTAGCCTGGGCTCCCAGCAGTCACGGCCGCCTTTCTCATCTTATCTGCCTGATGAGGTTGTGAGTGAAGCATCGTGATCTCAGAGGCTCAGTGGGATCCAGGGCCCTGCCGCGCCCTCCCCTGAGCCCTGAGCTCCAGGCTGGCAGCTGTCTAGGAGACATCATCTGGAGACCCAGGGCTGAGGCTGAGGAGAATTTGTTCCCTGGGAGAGCAGAGACCCCTGGAGTAAGGGAGTGAGCACACCGTCTTAGGAGGGCTTCAAGTGAAGGCATCCTGAGTGTCCAAAATGCACTGCAGGGGCTGAGGAGCTGGAGGAGGCTCTGCTGGGTATCTGGGGGCCTGGCTCAGAGCGTCCCTCAAACTAGCTAAAATGCTCTGGAAAGTCCTTATTTTATCTTAAAAATTCATGCAGATTTGCATCCTTCTTTTCTTTTTTTTTTTTTTTAAGATTTTATTTATTTATTTGACAGAGAGAGAGATCACAAGTAGGCAGAGAGGCAGACAGAGACAGAGGCTGAGCAGAGAGCCCGATGTGGGGCTTGATCCCAGGACCCTGAGATCCTGACCTGGGCTGAAGGCAGAGGCTTAACCCATTGAGCCACCCAGGCGCCCCTGCATCCTTCTTTTCAATATGTGAGCTCTCTTTCTCCCTTTAAAAAAAGTATTTTGGGGGTGGAAGGGAAAAAAAGTTTCCCCTCTCAGTCTCTGTGGTGAGTGGACGCTTCAGGAAGACATGCTGTGTGCAAACAGTGGGCCCCAGGCCCTGGGCCCCCGGGTCTGGCTGGAGAGAGCGCAGGAGCTGAGTTGAGGTCAAGGCCCTGCCTGTTCTCACAGTCTAGAGCTCGCCCCACCTCTGCTCTGCATTCCTGCCTCTGGCCTTGGCCCTCCGGTCTGTTCTCACAGACACCTGTCCAGCCGAGCCCAGCTGTCCACTAGGAATTCCCTTCATCTCCTTGATCCCTTTGTCCTGTCTGGAGGGGCACCAGCCATCTTCAGCCCTCTCTGCTGGGCAGCCTGACCATTCTCTCTCCAAACCAGCCCACGCCCCAGGCATGTCTGTGTCCCTGAGAAGGAAACTGAGGCCCCAACCCTAGCGGAGCCTGGACCCCGAGTGCACAGCAACAAGTGTTGCCGGATGCCCAGGAGGTCTCCGGGCAGGTGGGGTCCCTAGGCCGGAGGAGCAAGTACCAGATCTGGGCTCTGGCCAGGGAGGCAGGAGGGAGGAGGGAAGGCCATGGGGAGCCAGGGGCGGCTGCCCGGCAGGTCCCTGTGCCCAGGGTAGGGAAGTTTCTTATTTCTCCTGCTCTGACTTCCCCCTTTGATTTATTATAGCCATGAAATGCTCTGCTCTCTTCTCTTTTCCTTGCTGTCCCCGGGGCTGGAGGAGCACAGGCCTCCCCAGGCGCGGGGCCTCAGCATTGCCGCACTCCCATCTCCTTCCAAGGGTTGAGGCCAGGTGGCCAGAAATGGGAGGTGAGTCGGGGCAGACAGGGCGGGATGAGGAAAGGCCCAGGTCTCCTAAGGGCTAGCCTGGGCAGGACCCCAGGGGCCAGCAAGGTCGTGGTTGGGAAGGGCTGGGGCTGGGCAGAGGGTGTGGCAGGTGTGGACTTGACAGCAGATGGCTCCCCGGGGTGGGGGGCAGGGTGGTGGTGGCGGCGGGAGCTAGGCCAACCGCCTCAGGGAGGCTTGGGGATCAGGCCCTGTCAGGGTCTGAAGGCCCTGCCTGGAGTCCTCCAGCACCAACCTCCAGGTCAGATGAATGGCTTCCCTATGACCCCTCACCCTGTATTCTGATTTAATGATGGCCAAAGCCGGCCTAGCATAGGCCAGCCTGGGACTAGGCTGAGAATCCAGAGTAAGGCATGAGGCGTGAACCCTAGGAGACCCCAGGCTCCTTGAGGCCACAGCTGGACATTCACCCTGTGGCCTGGCCCAGGCCAGTGAGGGCTGGAGTCTTTCTGTCCGGTTCTTCAGGAGGCCTGGCGGCCAGAGCGTTTCTGCCCGCCACTGTGTGGTGCCTGTGGTAATGGGGCTGTTGGCGTTTTGCAATGGGCCGGGGGTGGGGAGGCCGCGCACACACGCTTCCTGTGGTGACTGGGCGCTTCCTGTTTTCTCAGGCGCCGGACCTGCTACTGCCGATGTGGAAACAGGGCAGCTGCGGCCCCGGGCGGCTCTGGGCCGGGCACCCCGACCCTGCCCAGAGGAGCCTAAGCAGGCCTGCCATCCCGGGGCCCAGACCTGGGGGGTGGATGGCCCAAGGTGCCCCCACACCAGGTCCCCATCCCTCCCATCCCCAACAGTGTTGACCGAGTGGAAGGGGCTGGGCGGGGCCGTCACGCAAGGCGAAGCTGGGGCCGGGGAGGTCAGAGGTCGGGGGGTCAGAGCTCTAGGCCAGGAGTCAGGGTGCGTAGTTTTGGTCTCAGCTCTGTCCTTTGCTCACTGAGTGCCTTTGGCCATCCCTGGCCCACGCCAGGCGTTAGCTTCCTCTTTTGTGTAGTGATTGTGGCACCCCCGATCTAAAATCTGTCACCCATTTCTGCTCCAATTCTGACATGACCCTTGAATTTTATATTTCAGGAGCATCTGCTTTGGAGACAGGCGAGCACTGAGGCTGGGAGCCTCAGAGCAGGGCTTGGCATAGGCCCTGACAGAGAGGGGTCTTGGAGAGACTGGTGGGAAGGAAAGGGCACACCAGGCAGGGAGCCAGACTGGAACAAGGCTTGGAGGTGGGAAGGCCGGGACAAACTTTGGGACACAGGATGTGTTGATGGGACAGAGAGCAGTAGGTGACAGGGTTGATTGGTTGATTGATTGGTTGATAGGTTGACAGGATTCAAAGGTGTGTGTTGGGGGGGAGATCTTAGGAACCTCTTTATTCCCGCAAACCTTGGGAAGGGGACTGATGTGTCGTCCCATCCCGCCCCCCCCATTCTTACTCAGAAGAAAGATAAGTGGTCTTTTGGAGGGTGGGGGCAGGGCCAGGGCTTCCTGCCCAAGAAGGAGATGGGTACCCATGTGGGGCCACATGGGAGGCTCAGGAGGGCCCCACATCTTTCCTGCTCTGTCACCTGCCACCATGAAGGCCAGGTCTTGGGAGCTGGCATTGCCCTCTTCCCGAATGTGTCTTGTTTTGTTTTTAAGCCCAGCTATTGCAAGAAGGGGTGGGGAGATGACTGCTTCTTGTTGAGTTTGCTGACAGCGCCCGACTTCTGGGGGAAGAGTTGCTTTGCAGGCCAAGGAAGGAGTTGCTTGGAGGCCAAGGCTTGAGCCCCCGGGGAACTGACCAGTCCACTGACTGAGTCCCGACACCCTCTCCGTCCAGGAGGTTCTGAGACACCCACCTTGCATGTAGAACCGCTAAACCTCAAGGCCTGGGCAGCACAGAAAGCGCAAGGTCTGGTTCCGGCCAGCAAGGCCTTGGGGATCGCAAGACCCTGAGGCCCAGCCAGAGGGGCCTTCAGGCCAGCCTAGCCCCCACTGTTCTGTCCCCTGCCTTGGTGGCCTGGGCCAGCCCCAGTGCTGAGTTGGCGGCTCAGCAGCTGCTTCTGCCCACGGAGGCCCAGTTATAAATAAGCCCCGTGTGGCCAAGTCATCAAGTTCTGTCCCAGCTGCATTACCTCAGTGACCACAGGTCAGGGCTGCCCATTGCTGGGCCCACCAAACCTGCCCACCCAGACCTAAAGCCAGGCCAGCCTCCCTGCCTCCTGGGGTCCTCAAATCCAGGGTGTGAGCATCGGCAGCTACTCAGACCTGGGCCTCCGGGACTCAGGCCAGAGCAGGGGCAGGGCCCATCCCGCCTGCATGGGGCCAGCAGCTATTTACAAACCGAAACCTGGAGAAGTGAAGTGGTGGCGCCAGTGGCTCCAGGCCCCCAGCCCCCACCCCCTCTCCATCCCCGGCAGTCCCATCCCCCTCTCCCCATGGCTTCCTCTTTCCTTCTCCACACAACTCTCCAGCCTCCTGAGGCCCGGCCAGCTCTGTGTCGACAACCTGCAAACATCTCTTGGTGAACCCCACCCCACAGTCACTGGCCAAAGGGTCCCATCCTCCTCTTCACCCCCCAGGACCCCTGAGGTCTGGAGTCCTGGGAGCAGCCCCTCCCGCCCGCACCCAGCTCACCGGGGCTGCGCCAGGCGCATTCCCACACTTCTCAGTTCCCCTTGCGCTTGGAAAAGCTCCAATGCCAATGGCTGCCACCATGCTGGCCGTCCGTCCTCCTGAGGATGGCTTCTGTGGGCGCCCTTACCCTCCACAGGAACCAAGGAGTCTGGGCGCCTCAGGGACACTCTGGGCACCTGGGGATCTCAGCGGGCATCCTTCTGGACAAGGGGACCCAGCCGCAACTCTCCTTGTGCTGAGTTTCCCGCTCATTCTCTGGGCTGGTGGGGGCACAGGCCCTCATGCGGTGCAGAGCAGATTGGACTGGGACAGATGGACACTGGGCCTGAGGCCACAGCACAGCCTGCTTAGGAACCGGAGGGCCCTGCAGCCGGAGACTGTTCCCGGGAGAGACGACAGGCCACATAATCAACACTCATTACTCGTAACAGACAGACTCCCTCACGCTGGTGCAGAGCTTCACAGTTTACATCAGCTTGTTCCTTCTGGCCCCAGAAACAAGCCTGTTCCACTCTGACTCCACCGTTCAGTGGAAAGCAAGGCTCAGAGGGGAAGCCATGTGTGCAAGGCGACAAAGCTAGAACATGTCTGGGTTCAGATTCAAGAGCAAGCCCCTTGTCTCCCTGCCTGCCTCTTGCTACCTCTCCTACCTCAGTCTCCCTGGTGGCAGGACAGACAGCTCCCAGTGCTGTGACAAGGCGGGAGTAGGGCCGGCCTGGTGCTTGAGAGAGGAGCAGGCTCGGGACCGGCACGGGTGTCAGACAGCCACCCGTGGGGGCCGGGTTCTCTGTGCTCAGGGCTCCTGCCCGGCCCTGCGGGAAGAGCCTGTCCTGTTTCTTCTCTCCCACCAAGTCCCTGAGGCAAAAGCCCTGCCCCGACCCCAGATCAGTCAGAGCCGGCTGACTGAATGTGTTTCTAACCTCTCTGAGTGTCAGAGTCCTCTTCTGTGGAACTGTCATTTCACAAACACTGAGCACCCACTCAGCACCAGCTCTGAGCTGGGGGGCAAGCTGTCTCTAAAGCTAGGATGTGGCCCCCTGGCCACCGCCCTGTGGAGAAGGAAGCTGAGTTACAGAATTTGGAGAGCTCCCAGAAGGAAACCGGGGCCTTGGGACATGAAAAGGGAGAGATGTTGCTTTCTGGGGTGGGAAGGGGTATCACTTGGGATGGGCTCTGAAGGACAGGAAAGAGTTCCCCAGAAAAGCATGGGGGACAGACTCTCATGCTGAGTCACACCCCTATGCTTTGGTGCCAGCAGTTCCCACGGCCTGAGTGCCCTTCCTTCCTCTGGGCCTGGTGAACTCCTACCCATCCCTCAGGGCCCATGAGCACACCATAGAATGGCCAGGCTTGGCCTGGTCTGGATACTCCTCGCCACCCTTTTCCCACCCAGGGCCTAAGCAGAGCCTGAGGCCAGGCATCTTTGGTCACAACACACTCGCCAGCCCCACCCGGCCAGGCGTCTGCTCCCGGGCTCCAGCCCCCGCCGTCCCCTGCTCCGAAAAGCACCATTTCCCTTTTCTGGGTGACCACACGCCATGCACAGGGAATTTCCATTGCAGCCTGTGGAGCCTCTGATTCACTCAGGCCCCTCATGCAGTTAACTCCTTCCAGGCCCCATGCCTTCTGCTCTGCACCCTGGGTTGCCCACACCCCCACCTGAGACCCCTGGACATCCTCAAACCGGCCTTGGGGTCTCACAGCTCGGAAGTCCAAGTTGCCCCCCACCACTACTCCCCCCAAGGTCCTCACGTCATATGCATAGAGACCCCTTCCCAAGGACTCATGGCATATACACTGGGTAGCTTTCGGCTAAGAGCGCGGGCTTTGGGGTGAGACAAGCCTGGGTCCAATCCGGAGTCTGGCCTTTTCTGCCCTGTGACCTGGAAGAGTGTCCACTCTGGCCCCATTTCTCATGTGTGAAATTGAGATCATCCCCGTCCTATAGCCTTGCTGTAAAGATCCAGTGTGCTGGGTCCACCATGGCTGCTGTATAATTATTTCCTTTTTCTTTTCAAAAGGCTCCCTCTCCCTATCACAGAGTCCCTGCTCCAGACCTGGGCTGCTTTTCTGTCTGGCTTTCTCTTCCCAGGAGCTGGGTGCTCACATAGGGAAGATGAGAGCCAAGTGTCTTGGGGCAGAGGAAGGAGGGGCACGGCTATCTTGGGGCTTGGCCCCATTGGCTTCCTCGCTCCCCAGATCCCCACGTTTCTGTTTTCCCAAGGAGGCTGTGGAGAGGAGCTCTGCTGGGATCCCGAGCCTTCAGGGACATGGCTGAGCCTTCCTCCCGCTGCGGGGACGCTGGGCATGCACATCGCCCATGAACATCATACTTTCTATCTGAATTCTCACACCCCTGTGAGGTGTGGCCAATTATTGTCCCCATTTTACAGATGGGGACACTGAGGCCCTGAGAAGTGACTTGCCCTCGACCCCACAGAGACTAAAGGGCAGGGACAAGATTCCTATCAAGTTCTCCAGAACCACACTCCTAAGTGTATGTGGAGGCCAGTGAGGGAAATGGGAGCTGAATGAACCCTTTTGTGTATAAGGTAAAGACACAAATTCTGTCTTTCAGTCCTTTGGACAGTTCTGGGAAGTGGGTCCTGTTGCTCCCTCTGTAGAGCTCAGTTGTCTGAGCTTCCCTTGTGGGGAAGGAACTTGCGCAGAGGCCACAGAGCCAACCCTGAGGAAGGATCCGGGGGTACCTAGATAGAAGAGGACGGTGGAAGGGGCTCCACTGAGGAGGGGGCCTACGCCTGGAGGGGAAGCCATCCCGTCCTCAGTGAGCGAGCAGGGCAGGGGTGGGGGGGGGCTGCCGGTGGTGAGCAGAAGGAAGTCGCTGTGGGTGGCGGTGGGTTTGAGGTGCCGGAGGCTGAGTGATGTGGCCAGGAGGTGAGCTCCCGGTCTACAGCCCTGGTCAGCAGGAGACGGGGTGAGGAGAGGTGGCCGAGATTCAGGCCCCGGAGGAGGTTGGGCCTCTTGGCTGCTGGGGGTGCTGGTGCAGGGTAAGAGGAGAGACGGGCGGGGGTGGGGGTGGGGGTGGGGGTGGGGAGAGATGGAGGTAACCGAGAAGGGTGTGTCTGGGGGGGCACATGAGAGACTGAGGAGGAGGACAGCCCATGAGAGACTGAGGCCTTAGGGTGTGGAAGGGGGGGCCTGTGAGCAAGGTCTGGGAGATTGAGAAAGAGGTTCTGGGAATGTTGAGTAGTGTCTTCTGGCTGGGGGTGGGGTGGGGCTGGTCCACGTGGGTGGGGGAGGGTGGAAAAACAGGCCGACCCTGGGTGCTAGGGACTCCCGCAAAGTCCTCAGAGCTTTGTCCTGCAGCCTGTGGACAAGTGAGAACTGAGGACGATTTTTAGGTAGGGAAATACCCAGGGGAGAAACTTGAGGTAGGGACAGTGGCCCCGCGGCCGCTGCAGTCACCTCCCACCCACTCACCAGCTGTGTGTCCTTGGGTGCACTCCCAGCCACCTGAGCCTCGCTTCCCTGGTCTCTGCAGCAGCCCCGGGAAGAAATGCCTGCCTCACAGGACCAAGTGAGGGGCGCTGAGTGAATGCCAGGAGACCCCTCGGGCTCAGCACAGGCTGGCTCTTTCCCCCCTGTGGGGGCCCACGAGCACCTCCTGAGCGCCTGCTGTGGGTAGGGGCTGGGGTCTCGGGCAGGCCTGGGGGGAAGCCTCGCCTGTGCCACAGATGGGCCACTTCTGAGCCTCATTGTCCTCATCTGCACCCCAGGGAAGTTAATGGCACCAGTTTCAGACGGGAGTGAGAGAGAAGGTATCCTGCCTGCCGTGTCCCCTGGGTCTCATTCAGTCCAGATGGACTGTCCACAGGGTTTTCCTCTCGGGCCCCACCTGCCCCCGCCGGCAGCCTCTCCCCTCACCTCCCACCCGTGCCCGGCTGTTCCCGGCTCACACTTTGCGCAGCCTGGGGTCCCCGCCTGGAGCTCTTCTCCCAGGTGTCTGCTTAGCTTGCTCCCTCGCTACCTTCCAGACTTTGTTCAAATAGCCCCTTGTCTGCGAGGCCTGGCCTGCCCACCCTGCTCCTCAGCCAGCCGGTCACTCCTCCTGGAGCGCGCACCCCCGCCAGCCTGCAGGGAAACCAAGTCCGCGCTCATCCCTGTCTTTCCTGCTCGGGAACAGGCCCTGTGAGGCCAGGGGTCTTGCCGGAGGTCCTCGTGCACTGAAGAGCCAGCCCAGTGCTCTGCCCAGAGCTGGGGAGCTCGGAGCGGCCCAAGCAACGCAGGCTGCGGCCCAAGGAGCCTCTCCCAGTGTCTCAACTGTGAGAGGAAGTTGCAAGACGGCCATTTCTGTACACGGGCTCAGCTCTTTTTGGTCAGCTTTCCCAGCTCTGGGTCTGAGGCCTGAGTTTTCCCACACCTCCGTCACTCCCCGTGAGGGGCCGGTTGCTGGGAAAGTGGGGGGTGGGGTCGGGTGTGTGGGTGCCAGTCCCTTCTTTTCGAGTTCTCTGGCGCGGAGGTTAAGGGGTCTGCGAGGTCAGGGGTCATGTCCCCCTCTGTGGACTGTGCATGTTTCCTGTTGCCTGCTCACCCCGAGATTGCACTAGCACCATGCCTACCCCCTCGGCCGCCCGCCCAGTCCAGTGAGGCCACAGGGCTGCCCGGCCGTCCGCTGCCCAGGCCTGCCCGGCCTCCCTGTCCCGCCACAGAGCTGCCCACTCGTCCAGTGGCGTGGGGAACAGCAGTGTCTTTTGCTGCTGGTGGGAGGAGGGTAGGTTGGTACAGCTTCGATGAAGGGCGATACAACAATATGCCTATCTATCTCAAGACTTAAAATATAGTACCACTACAACTAATATGATAGTATGTGTCGGTTATAACTCAGTAAAAAAAAAAAAAGACATCTCCTCTGACATCAGTAGAAGAGAGTCAAAAATTCCTGTGCACCTATGCTATAAAATCCAAATAAATTGTCTGGTGTTTATTTCCAATGAGCTAAAATATGAGAGAGTTGTCATTTTCAACATTATTTATAATTTAAGGGCTTTTAAACCACTTTTTAAAAAAGATTTTATTTATTTATTTGTTAGAGAGAGAGAGAGAGAGCAAGCACAGGCAGACAGAGAGGCAGGCAGAGGCAGAGGGAGGAGCAGGCTCCCTGCGGAGCAAGGAGCCCGATACGGGACTCCATCCCAGGACGCTGGGATCATGACCTGAGCCGAAGGCAGCTGCTTAACCAACTGAGCCACCCAGGCGTCCCTAAACCACTTTTTAAAAAGACTTTTATTTATTTGACAGAGAGAGAAAGAGATCACAAGAAGGCAGAGAGGCAGGCAGAGAGAGAGGGGGAAGCAGGCTCCCCGCTGAGCAGAGAGCCCCATGCGGGGCTCGATCCCAAGACCTTGAGATCATGACCTGAGCTGAAGGCAGAGGCTTAACCCACTGAGCCACCCAGGTGCCCCAATTTAAGGGTTTTTAATGTCAATTTTAGGTAATTACTTTAAAAAAATTTTTTTAAGGATTTTTGTGTATTTATTTGACAGAGAGAGCAGGGAATGCAGGAGAGGGAGAAGAAGGCTCCCCACTGAGCAGGTTTAGGGTTAGGGTTTGGGGAGCCTAATGCCAGGCTTGATGCAGGGCTTGATCCCAGGACCCTGGGATCATGACCTGAGCTGAAGGCAGATGCTTAACTGACTGAGCCACCCAGGCATCCCAATTTTAGATTATTTCTGACACTATTTATTAGTGTCTATAGGGGAGTCACAAAGGTTTTTGACTCAGTGAGTATTTAGTTGTGGTGACTTTCTTTCCAGAACCAATCTTCTTTAATTATTTATTTACTTTTAAAGATTTTATTCATGTATTGTCAGAGAGAGAGCACACAAGCAGGGGAAGTGGCAGTAGAGGGAGAAGCAGGCTTCCCACTGAGCAGGGTGCACGATGATGGACCCATTCCAGTGGGATCGTGACCTGAGCCGAAGATGGACGCTTAACTGACTGAGCCACCCAGGAGTCCCTCAATCTTTTTTTTTTTTTTAACTAGATTACTTTTTTCTCTAAAGATTTTATCTATTTATTTGAGAGAGAGAGAGAGAGAATAAGCAGGAAGAGGGGCAGAGAGAGAGAGGGAGAAGCAGACTTCCCACTGAGCTCAGAGCCCAACACAGGGCTCTTTCCCAGGATCCCCAGGTCATGACCCAAGCCGAAGTTGGACATTTAACCAACTGAACCACCAGGCGCCCCTCTGGTACCAATCTCTTAACCGTCAAAATTAACCTTGAAAAATTAAGTAGAGAAAAAAAAGAATTTATAGCATTTTAACTTCCCATCAAACACTTCCTTCCACAGGAGTAGGTCTGTCTCCTACATTGTTTTCATTTAAGGCAGAAAAGTGTGTTTTGCTATTCGCTGTCGAAGGTGCTTTTTTAGAGACAAGCAAACATAAAAGCATGAGAAGAGACATCCTGAGCCAGCATTACAAGTCCATCCTGCCCAGGAGACGTGTAACTCAAAACTTCCCTATGTTCCCCTCTAGTTTCCCTAAAAAATAGTAAATAAATAAAAATACTGCCTTTGACCCAGCATTTCAACTTTTGGTGAATTTATCCTAGACAAACGTTTGCATATGGGTAAACTAGCCAATGTTATTTATTGTATTATGATTTGTAACAGGAAAAGACTGGAAACAACCTGAATGTCCATCCCTGAGACTGTTTAAAAAAATTTTTTTAAAGATTTTATTTATTTATTAGTCAGAGAGAGAGAGAGAGCACAGGCAGACAGAGAGGCAGGCAGAGACAGAGGGAGAAGCAGGCTCCCTGCCAAGCAAGGAGCCCGATGTGGGACTCGATCCCAGGACACTGGGATCATGACCTGAGCCGAAGGCAGCTGCTTAACCAACTGAGCCACCCAGGCGTCCCCCCTGAGACTGTTTAAATCGATTTTTAGATAATGGGATACAATACAGCAGGGGAAACGGGCCACAGCTACCTACACGTAACAACCAGATGGTGGGAAGGAGGAGTAGGACCCAAAGAATATCTACACTATGATTCTTTTCATACGAGATTAAAATCTGTCACAATAAAACTAAACTCTAGAGATGTTTACGTAAGTGGTAAAGCTACAAGGAAAATTGAGGAAATAATGACTGAAAAAGTTAAGGGTAGTGTTATTTCTAGAGAGAGGGAGAGATGTGTTGGGGGACATTTGGGGAATGCTTCTGGAGTGCTGGATATGTTTTATTTCTTGACCTGGATGGTGACTATGGAAGTGTTAGCTTTTTTTTTTTTTTTAATAGGCTCTATATCCAGTATAGAGCCCAATGCAGGCTTGAACTCACAACCCTGAGATTAAGACCTGAGCTGAAATCAAGAGTCAGATGCCTAACCAACGGAGCCACCCAGGCACTCCAAGTGTTAGCCTTATGATTTCTCCTTAAATTCTACAGAAATATTTCATGCCCTCTTTTATATGAATGAGATCTCTCATGATTGACGAATATCACTATCTAGGGGCATCTGGCTGGCTCAGTGGGTAGAGCACGTGACTCTTGATCTCAGGATTGTGAGTTCAAGTCCCATGTCAGGTGTAGAGTTTACTTTAAAAAAATCACAGTCCATTCAAACAGTGAAATACTATATAGTCATTAAAAAGAATAAGACAGCTCTCTATGTCTGGGCACGGGATGGATTTAAGGGAAAAATAAAACCAGAGGGAAGTGCCATGTTTTTCATATGCTACCTTCTGTGTAAAATTTTAAAAATGATGTATCTGCCTTTATTTTTGTGTCTGCTCAGACTTCTCTAGAAAAATGCACAAGAAGCAGGTAACAGGGAGGGAGCCTATGGCTGGGGAACTGGGTGGCCCTTCCCCTTTTCATGTCTTTGAATTCTGTACCATGTGCATATATTATCTATTCAAAAATAAAATAATTTCAAAAACTGTTTTTTTGCCTCTCATTCCCTGGAGCTCCCAAGTTTTTTGTTTCAAATCCATTTCTTTTTTTCTAAGATTTATTTATTTATTTATTTGAGAGAGAGAGAGAGAGAGAGAGACAGCAAGATGAGGGAACACAAGCAGGGAGAGTGGGAGAGGGAGAAGCAGACTTCTCGCTAAGCAGGGAGCCTGATGCGGGGCTCGATCCCAGGACCCTGGATCATGAGCCGAGCCAAAGACAGACGCTTAATGACTGAGCCACCCAGGCCCCCCTCAAATCTATTTCTTGCTGATAATGAGAGCCACAGCCCAGGCCCGAGGTACCTGGTGGACCCACTCTGGTCCCCTTTCCTTGGCTTCAGAAGGAGGAGGCTGTCCTGGCTCCTTTGTCCTCCCCTTCCTTCCAGCCTTGCTTGTTTTCTTCCTTCTATCACCTCTCTCTGCTTCCTTCCTTGACTTTTTCTCCCACTTTTTTTTCTTTCTCTTCCTCTCCAATCCTCCCTTCTCCTCCCAACTCCCAACCCCTCTCTGGGGTTGGTTTCTCAGTCTTTTTCCTTCTTCTTCTGCTTCGCTCTCTCTCCATAAGGACCCAGAAGGCAGATCTGATGCCCCAGCTCTCCACGCACACGCTTGACCCTGGGCAAGTCACTGACCTCTTGGGCCTCAGTTTAACAGATGGTTGTCTTGGTTATGTGAGATCACAAGGGTAGAAGCACCCAGCATGGGGCTGGGCACTCAGAAAAGTATTGCCCAACCCCCGTCCCTACCGCTTTAGGAACTCTTAGCCCTGGGGTGGTGGATTATCAGATTATCAGACTCTTCCTGCTGCTCTGAATTGCTTAGAACCTGGATGCTACAATTCCAAAGGCTTTCAATAATAGTGGGTCCCTGGAGCGGGGAGTAGTGAGGAATCAGGAAGAGGCTCCTAGTGCATTTTGAGAGGAGGGGAAGTGGAAGGAAGGGTAGGGAGGGCTTGCTGCTCTGTGAATGGACACAGATACTGGTACTTACTGCACAGAGAGTGATAGACATTGTGCCCATCTTTAGAGATGGGCGGCCCTGGATCTTTTCTGGGGCTTCTGTATCCAGGCCCCTTGGGCTCAGCCAGACTTGGGATAATGGAGCTTCTTTCTTCTCCTGGGGCCCCTAGAGACTCAGGCCCTGGGAACACATTGCTGGTGGGTACACGGCCTGCATCACACTCCCTGCTCACAAGCAGCATGGGCTCCTTGTCTGCCCCTGGACGCAATCTTTGCTTTCGTGTCTTGTCTTGTTTCTTGCCACAGGATGGGGGCTCCCTGTTCCCTTGTTTTCTTCCACCTTCTTGCCTTTGTTCAGGCTGCTTCCTCAGCCAGATGTTCCCTTTTCCTCGCGTGCTTTCCTACCTGTGAACCCGACCAAGTCCATCATTCCCTGGTGCACCTAGCACCTCTCTCTTGTCCCCTCACCTCCTCAGACACCATGCTATCTGTTTATATGCGTGTTCTCCTTGCAGGCCCGCGAATTCCTGGGGGCCCAGGGCATGCCTTATTCATATCTGTGCCCCCTCACTAGGCCCAGCCCATGGAAGAACTTCAGTAAAGAGTTAGTGACTAAATGAATGAATGAATAGATAAACATATAAACAGACCAAACCAAGATAGGAATGAATGAATGAATGAATGAACACAAGAAGCAGGACCTGGGTCTCATGAAGTAAACCTTACCCCATCCACAGATAGTCAGCTGGGACATGGCCTTCTCGGTGGGGGGTGGGGAGCAGGGATGGAACTGATGCCAAGTCAGCAGCCTAGCCCCTACCCTTGGGGAGGGGCATCAGTCAGATTCCTAGGAAGTCCTAAGGGCTTATGACCTGGACCCCTTGGAGAGTCCCAAGTGCAGATGCAAAAAAACCAGTGAAGATGGAAGTGAAATAGATCTAATGGTGAACCTAGACCTTGTGAATCCCTGGTCTTTGCTGCCAGTGAAGAAGCACTTGGGAGCCCAGGATTCCACTGATGGGAAGGAGGCAGGCTAGTCTTAGTGGGAAAGGGATATAAAACAAAGGGTTAGACTACACATGGAAGGAAACCAAATGCTCAAGAAGTTCTTCCCCAGTGGAATAGACTCACCAGAGATCAATGGATCAAAAAAATGTCTCTATTTGGGGCGCCTGGGGGGGCTCAGTCAGTTGGGTGTCGGCCTTCAGCTTGGGTCATGGTCCTGGGATCCTGGGATGGAGCCCCACATTGGGCTCCTTGCTCGGCAAGGAGCCTGCTTCACCCTCTCCCTCTGCGTGCAGGTTCCCCTGCTGTGCTTTCCCTCTCTCTCTCAAATAAATAAATAAAAATCTTTTTAAAAAAAGTCTCTATTCATCCCTGTCTTCCAGACTAGATCAGGAGCTCTCTGAGGGCAGGGATCTTGTCCAATACTTATCTATTTTCCCAAAACTCAGCATAGAGCCTGAAGCTCAGTTATTGGCAGGATGCATAGATGGATGGATGAGTGGATGGGTGGATGGGGTGGGTAGATGGATGGATGGATGGATGGTTGGGTGGATGAATGGGTGGATGGGTGAGTGGGTAGATGGATGGATGTGTGGATGGGTGGGTAAGTGGATGGATGGGTGGGTGGATGGATGGGTGGATGAATGGGTGAATGGGTGGATGTTTGGGTGGATGGATGGGTGAGTGGATGGATGGATGGTGAGTGGGTAGATGGATGGATGGGTGGGTGGATGCATGGGTAAGTGGAGGGATGGGTGGGTGGGTGGATGGATGGGTGGGTGGATGGATAGGTGGCGAGCAGGTAGAAGGATGGATGAATGGATGGATGGGTAGGTAAGTGGATGGATGGGTGGGTGGATGGGTGGTTGGATGGATGGATGGTGAGTGGGTAGATGGATGGATGGGTGGATGGATGAGCCAATGGATGAACAGATTGAAAGCTGGATATACAGCAGATAAACAGATGAAGATATAAAGTGATGGATCAGTAACAGATGGATGGGCTAATATATGAGCATATCAATGGCTAGATGGACAAGTAGATGGACGTGGATGGATTAGTGGGCTAACAGATAAATGGATGAATGAATGGATAGCTAAATAAACTGATAAAGAAATGAATGTCTGGTTGGCTTGACAGGTGAAGAGATGGATGGATAAATAATGGGTAGGAAAATGAATGGATGTACCCACAAGAAAGGTTTGTAAACTAGGAAGACTAGATTGATTCTCAGGTATCGTTAAGGGGTGAGGAAACTGGGGAATCTGGGTTGGGAAGAGAGCCCCTAGGGATCTGGAAGGACCAGGGGTACTCAGGAAACTGGGAGGGGAGGGTGTAAGAACCCAGGACACCCTGTGATGGCAGGGAGGCTGCTGCGAGGGAACTCTGAGGGAGGGGGAAAGTGGCCTGTGCTGAGCCCCAGGCCACACAGAACATACGTTTTGAGGATCCAGGTCCCAGAAGAGCCAGGCCTGGGACTCTGCTAGATCAGAGCTCTCAGCCAGCCAGGCTGAGCCCAGAAAGCGAAGACTGGAGAAGCCACCCAGCTTCTGACTCTAAGAAGCTACCGGCTCTGACCCCAAGCAACTGACTGTTGGCCAAATGGGGATCTCAAGAGCAGTGGGCATCTGTGGGGCTAGGGGGCCTCAGCAGGGCCTGGGGGCAGCAATGTCCTCCCTGTGGTAGGGCTAGGCTTCCTCTGTCCCACTCTTTCTCTTCCACCCCAGCCCCCAAGGCCGCCCCTCACAGTTCCAGCTTCCTCTGGGCAGGGGGCCTGGCCCCCATGGCCTCTCAGGCCAGCCCTCCGAGCACCACCTGCCCCAGCCGGCCTGAGACTTCCTGTATGTAGCGCAAGAGATTTATGCAAACGGGCTGGGGCGGTGATGTCACCCCAAGGGGACTATCTCCCAGTGGCAGGCCCTTCGATAAAATCAGGAACTTGCGCTGGCCCTGCAATGTCAAGGGAGGGGGCTCACCCAGGGCTCCTGTAGCTCAGGGGGCAGGCCCGAGCCCTGCGCCCGCCCTGAGTCCGTCCGGCCCCTGACGGGGCGCCCCATCCTGAGGGGCTCCGCACTGGCCCCCACCGAGGCAGGGGACCTGACCGGCTCGGAGCTCGGCTGGATGTTACAGGCGTGCAAAATGGAAGGGTTTCCCCTCGTCCCCCCTGTGAGTACCGGGACTCCTCTACCAGCCAGACCCGCGGCCCTCAGACGACCGACCGCTGCCCACCAGGCCACCGACCAGCCAGCTGCCCTCCCAGGCTCGCTATCAGTGGGAAGTTGGCGTTTCCTCTCTGGAGCTCCTGGCCTGAGACCCAGCGAGGGGGCCATTGGCTTCTTTGAGCGTGCCCCGGCGGGCTGAGGGCTGGGCCCACGGTGGGGCTGTGATCGGTGGGGCCCGAACGGCTATTTATAGATGGGGCTTGGGTGGCAGGCCGAGCTCCTGGGCAGGGTGCTGGGCTGAGGATGGTGAGGACGGTGGTGGAGCGGTGGCCGAGGAGGGGTTGGGGAGACTGGTGTGGGGGGAAGCTGGTCCCTGGACAGTGAAGGCTTGAGGGCAGGAGGCAATAGGCCAGAGGTCTCAGCCCCTGGCCAGGCTGCTCCTGGAGACAGAGGCTCATTTATGTCTGGGTCCCCAGTGCCTGGTCTGGGGCCTGGCACAGGGGACAGGGTTGTTGACCCAAGGGTCTGGGTCTGGGGCCGGCAGGTCCCCAGGGGCTGGGCGACAGCAAGAAGTGCAGCGGAGACGAGGACGGCAGTTACGCCGGAGCACTGGCCAGGGAGCCGGGAGGGGAGGTCAGGGCCAGAGCTGGGCCCATCAGGGGCTGAGCTCAAGGGCGGCAGGGTAGGAGCCAGTAGAGTAGAGGCAGGATGGAGGGCAGGGACTGAGGGTAGGACAAGGACAAGGCTGGATGTGAAGCAGCAGGAGTCCCAGGGGAGCCCTGGAGGGAAGGGCAGCAGGCCGGAGATCTGGGCGATCACCGCTGCTCCTCTCTCCGTGACAGTTGCTGCCTCGGGCAGCTTCGGACCTGGGCCCCTCAGAGAGGACCCCTCCCTCCCACCCCATTCCCACTCAGCAGGGGTGGGGAGCCCTGGGGGAGCCGGGCAGGGTTCAGCAGGGCCTGCCCACCTGACTCAGCTTTCCCGGCCTAATGGCAGCTCCCTTCCCCCGCCCCACCCCAGCCAGGCCTCTGAGCCCCAGGAGGCACCCCAGGCCTGACATCCTGCTGTTGGAAACCCGGTGCTGGGTTCCTGGCCTTCTTACTGGTTAGACACAGACAGCTCCAGCCAGCCGCCCAGACCCAGCCTTGTCCCACCCTCCTCGTCCACCACCAAGAAGGTGGGGGACGGGGCAGGGGATGGACATGGTCCTAGGAAGAGCCAAGTCTGCCTCGAGAGAGCCATGGGCCCAGAAGCTTGGCCACACTGTCTCTGACCCTTGACCTCTCAATCCCTGAACTCCAGACGCAGCTAGGCAGGGGCACCAAACCCCTCAGGGGCTACTCCTGGGAAGGTGGGCTCCCAAGGCCCCTTGCCCACCCCCCCCACCCGAGCCCTTGAGGGCCCGAGTAACTGTTGTGCAATCCCTGGGCACACGCTGCGGGGGTGGGGAGAGGCCTGATGACTGTGAAGACTGGGTGTGCTGTCCCTATGCCGGCCCTAGGACAGGGAGGAGTGAGGGCTGGAGGGGGCGGAGGGGGAGAGGACAGGGAGGAGGGAGGGGGTGGAGGAGGAGGAGGGCAGAGGAGGACGGGGAGGAGTGAGGAGGAGGGGAGAGGAGGACAGGGAGGGGTGAGAGCTGGAGGAGGAGGAGGGGGAGAGGAGGACAGGGAGGGGGGGAGGAAGAAAGAGGGGTGAGGGCAGGAGGAAAGGGAGGAAGAGAAGGGAGTATCCCAGTGGGCGTGTCAGAAGGAGGATGGAGGAAGGAGAGTGAGAGGACCAAGGCTCTGGCTGGCCCATGGCCCCCAACCCCGCTTGGTGACAACAGTAGAACCCATGAGTGTGAGTGGCCATCGGTCGTCGTGGGCCCTGAGGGTGCCTTGGGCCCGGGCACAGGCTGCGGGGACCGTGGCAGGAGGACGTGTGTGCTACGAGGGTGGGCAGGCAAGCGGTATGGGAGGGGCCTTGACGGGTGGGGCCCGAGCCTGTGTTTAAGGTGCCTGGGAGTGAGTGTGAGGAGACGTGTGTTCGTTCAAGGGGCCGTGTGTGCCTACAGAGTGAGTGTACAACAGTGTGCACACACGTGACCACAGGTGTGTGGGTGCGAGCGACCCGTGGAGTGCGTGTGGGCGGGCACGTGGGTGTGAGTTCATGTGCGGGCGTGTGGGTGTCCTGGGAGGTGTAGGTGTGTTGGTGTGAACGTGAGAGCGTTCATGTGTGAGATGGGGACCTGGGGGTGCAGGTGTGAGTGGGGGTGTGGCTTCAGGAGCCGCTGTGAGGGGAGGGGGTGGAGGGAGGCCGTGCCCTCCTCTTTTGACCTGGGTCCTCTTTTGACCTGGGACCTTTGGAGTCCCTGTCAGCCCCGTCCTGCAGGAGCCGAGACTCTGCTCTCCTGGGTCCCCCGTCCCTGCTGTGGCCTCTCGCAGTTTCAGGCAGAGAGAGGGCTGTAGGCCTGACGCAGTCCCTCAGTGTGGGAGGCTGGTGTGGCCCCAACATGCGGGGGGCTGCCAAGGCGGCTGGGGTCTTCCCGCCACCACCTGAGCCCTGACAGCCTCCTCTCCCAGCAGCCATCGGAAGACCTGGTTCCCTATGACACGGACCTGTACCAGCGCCAAACACACGAATACTACCCCTATCTCAGCAGCGATGGAGAAAGCCACAGCGGTGAGTACTGGGCCCTCCCACCCCCCCATGCCCCCACGCCCCCAGCCTGCATTTACTGAGCATCTTCGGTGTGCCAGGGCCTGAGGTCAGCTTCGTCCATGTTTATCTTCTGGTCCAATCCATGTGGCTTTTCACAACGAGGAAGCAGAGGCTCAGGGAGCTAAGCGACTTGTGCAAGGTCACACAGCTGGTCAGGGGAGCCCAGTCTGTCTGCCCCAGGTCGGTGGACTGCTCCTGCTTTCCTCTCCTGCTCCCTCACCACCCTTCTTCCTCTCTGGTGTTGTCACCCCTTCACCCAACGTGAATTCCACCTTGGTGTCGCCCCTGCTCCCTGCTGTGTTCTCAAGCTCTCTCAACATGTGGGGCTGGACGATTT
The DNA here is from genome assembly GCA_003697995.1 of Taxidea taxus jeffersonii. Taxonomy (NCBI): domain Eukaryota; kingdom Metazoa; phylum Chordata; class Mammalia; order Carnivora; family Mustelidae; genus Taxidea; species Taxidea taxus. The sequence continues at coordinate 27,191 of RCUC01167087.1, forward strand.
CTTTGTCATGGGGCCTGCCCTGTACATCGTAGGATGTCTGGCGGCATCGCTGGCTTCTACCCATCAGATGCCAGACGTACCGCCGGTCACGACAACCAAAAATGTCTCCACACGTTATTTGTTACCAAATAACCCCCCTGGGAGACAGAGTCACCCCTGTTTAGGAACTGCGCACTGAGGGAAAGGCTCTGAGGGTTCCCTCATTCGGCAGGGGCTGGAGCCCCAGCTTGCAGGGGTGGGAGTGAGGATAGAGCACAAGCCAGGTGAGCCTTCTGTCTGAGTCTCACTGCCTATCCCAAGGCCCAGCTGTGATCCCAGAGCGCATTCAGGGTTGATGGGGACAGGCAGTAGCGGCCTGGGACCCGGGCAGGGCAGTTGGAGAGGCCACCCAAAGGGGATCTTGGTATATTGATGGGGCACCCCGGAGCCAAAGGGAGAAGGCCTAGTTAGTAGGTCTTCCCTGACAAATTCTCCAGGAGTCTGAAATCTGGGCAGGCCAGATACCGGCGTGTCTGCAGCCCCAGAGAAAGTTTTCCCACGGCGAGGCCACACCTGGGGGCCAGCTCCACCTGTCGCTTTACCCTTCAGGCACACCTGAGGGCAGTGTCAACCTGAGGGCCCTGCCCGGGGATGCCACAGGCCCCTTCCTTATTAGGAAGGACTCCCACATCTGGATGCCAAATCCTGTGAACGGCAGCACTGGGGACCCACGGCTGGCAACGTTTATAAAGTCCAGACCTGGGAGCCACGTCTAGGGTGTAGGTGCTGGAGGAACCTCACAAAGACGTCTCCCCGAATCCCGGGGCTGGGAAGGTTTTAAACATCTGCTTTTTCATCCTTCAAAGCTTATTCATGATTGGGCAAGCAATGTGTCCTCTCTGTGGAAAAGCCGGACAATTTAGAGAGAGAGTCTCCCTCGTCCACCTGTCTTCCCAGCACCCCCAGTCAGGATCAGGGATGGGGTCTCCCTGACCTGGACACCAGCCCTTGGTGACCCTTGCACTTGGTGCGCCCAAGAAGGTCCCTCGGGACTTAAGGACTGGCTCCCCCTGGTGGCTCCAGGCGGCAGGACGGCCAGGTCCCCGCAAACTCAGCTTGGCCTTGGGCTGCTTAGGAACTCTTTCCTGTCTGGCCTAACCTCCTCTCACTTTCACTGAATTTGGGGCATTTCCTTTGGGCCTGTTGCAGCCTCAGTTTCCCCTCCTGTAATATGAGGGTGTGTTCATACATCTAGAAACCAGCTAGACCGGGGACTGAGGGAGTGAGTGCTTTAGAGAAACCTGTACTTTCCTGGCCCAGTGCCCAGGCAGGTCCCTTACAACTGGGCTAGGCTCTAGCAATGACTCCTGATCAGATGCCTGAGTACCCTGTTTTGGTCATGCCCAGTTTCTTCAGAGACTCCTCCGACATCCCCAGGTGTCCTGGCCCCTACTCTCTGCACCTCTTCTCCTATCATTTCCAATCTGGGCATCTGTGCTGATCTGGACATCTGTTCATTCTTTCTTTTCTCTCTCTCTGTCTCTCTCTCTTTCTTTCTTTTTTCCTTTTTAAAGATTTTATTTACTTATTTGAGAGAGAGAGCAAGAGAGCAGAGGGAGAGGCAGAGGGGGAAGTAGACTCTCCACTGACCAGGGAGCCCGATGCAGGGCTTGAGCCCAGGACCTCAGAAACTGAGCCAAAGGCAGATGCTTAATGGACTGAGCCACCCAGGTGCCCCGTTCTGTCCTTTCCTAATACCTCTTGGAAGGTACTGTCTGGAGACTCAAGAGTAGAGACACCCCACATTTACCCACCAGTTCCTGAACATCCTCTGTGTCTGCATTTTCAGGTGGTTGAAACTTACTAAGAAGGCACTAGGGCTGGACCTGGGGCTGCTCCTGGTTTCATCACTCACCAGTGTGTGACCTTAGAGCAAATGACAGCCTCTTGGAGGCCCCGGTCCCTCTTATATGGAAGTGAGAGCGTAGAAACACTTATCTCGTCACATTGTGGCGATTCACTGAGGTCACACTTGAAATGCGCATGCTCCTGAGTCCAGCAAGGGCCCAGGGAGCTTTCAGGACATAGCACGTTAGCTTTATGACCTCGCCAGGCGGGAGAGAGGAAGCAGCTGGGAGAGTGGGAGAAGCCGGAGGGGTCTGCAACAGGCCCACTGCGTCACTTTCAGGCGACCCAAGTGCCAGGCAACCAGCCAGCCGCCCACCCATCAGCCACCCGCCCTTGCAGCCGTCCACTCAACCTTCCCACACAAATCATTTTTCCATGTGCCCGCTCATTCCTCATTTGTCCAACTACCCCATAGCTCCTGATTATATGCTGTGTGCCAGGCACTGTTCTAGACAGCAGAGGCTCCATGATAAGCGAGTTAGATGAGCTCTCCTGAGAGCTTACACTGCAGAGAGGGAAGAGGCCATAAACAGTCACATAAGCAGACACACAATACTAAGTCCTGTAAAAGGCAAAGTCATGTAATGCAGAGCGCTGACACTGGGAACTACTATCCCTTGGGAGGTCAGGGAAGGCCTCTGAGGAGGAGGCAGTTGAGGTGATTAGGCCAGTGGATGCAGAGGAGAAAGACGCACCAGGTAGAGAGAACAGCAAGGGCAAAGCAGCGCAGACCTCCAAGAGAGGGCCAGAGTGATGGGGGGCCCCAGGGTGGGGGGGGGCGGGCGGGCATGGAGACTGAGGCAAGCCGGAGGGGCCTGCCAAGGACACATTACACAGGGCCCGAAGGCCATGCCAGAATTTGGGTTTTATCCTACAAACAATGGGAAGGCATTGCAGGGTTTGAGTGGAGAAATGACACGATCTGAATCATCCTGTGTGTGTGTGTGTGTGTGTGTTGAAAATCTAAATACATTTTAAATTGTCAGTTTTTGTTAGGATAACAAACATTGCAAAAATTTTAAAATACTTATCACATAAGATAGTTCCCTCTTCCTGAGCTCCCTCCCCTCTGATAGCACCTTTGTCCGCCCAGACAGACGTTTTATGCCGTGTATATATCCTCTCGTACGTCTGCCAATGCGTGCACGCACGTGTGTATATTTTGTTCCCGCCACAAGGGAACGGTAGCATCACGCCGCCCCGCAAGTCGCTGCCTTTTACCTAAGCTTATCATAGACATGTCTTCGTGATATACATGGCCCAGCAGAGACAGAGGAAAGCTATTTCCCCAGGCTTCCTATTCCAATGCCAAGGAGTCTAGCTTGAATCTTCAATTTGAGATATTACCAAATGGTCCATCTTGTTCTGTGTAAGATAAGACTCTGATTAGAGTCATTCAGAACGCACATGCGCACACACTCACACTTCACACATTCCCAAACGATTCTACAGCAACGTTTTCCCAGTTTTACTGATGGAACCGGCACAGGATACTGTGTAGGGTTAAGGTGTGGGGCCTAATGACCTGAGGGCCGCAGATAGTGCGAAATGGGCACCACAATAAATTCGGTTAATATCCTTCACTTCATAGAGATAGAAAAAAGATTTTCTCCTTGCGGAGAGAACTCTGAGGATCTAATCTCTTGGCAACTTTCCAATACACCACACGGCATTGTTAACTGCAGCCACCACATTGTATGTCGTGTCCCCGTACTTACAACCATAGGGTGTCCCTTTTTTTTTTTTTTAAATTTGTCCCTTTTGACCACGTTCCTCCAATTTTCCCAACCCCAACCCCAGCCTCCGGCAGCCACAAATCTGATTTCCTTGTCTATAAGCTCAGGATATATATTTTTAAGATTCCACCTGGAAGTAAAATAACACAATATTTGTGTTTCTCCTTGTAGTGACTTTTGACATCAGTATTTACATTTTCCCGTATGAGGACCATGTGAAGGTTACTCAGTTGAGTCACATGGGACACTTTGATTACCTCTACTTGCTCGTCCCCGAAAAAGAGGACAAGGGGCGGTGTGACAAGGAGATAGCGTCCTCGTTCTGGAGACAGGTTGCTGAGACTCACGCCCCATCGCCGTCCCCACTATTCTCTGGGGTGACCAAGGGCAAGATGTTTTACCTCTCCGTCTCAACTTCAAAATGGTACCGACTCCTCAGGATTGCTGAAAGGGTTGAGTGAGTCACTGTACGTCCAATCCTTAGAATGGTGCCTGGCACACGGTGAATGCTACGTACCGCGGATAGGACTTGTTGCTCTTCTCGCCATAGTGTCCTAAGAGAGGGTGTGTGGGAGGTAGGGTTTTGCTGTTTGCTCGCTCTCATGTCTTCATGGTTAACAGTAGGTCGGCCGTGTACAGAAATCTAGGTTGAAACCCACATTTTCCCTTAGAAATCTGAAAGCATTTCTCTATCTTCTGGTTACTGGAGTTTTTTTCTTCGAAGTCGGATGTCTTTTTTATGTCCTCTTTTTGGAATGTAACCTTGTTTTTTGTTTTTGTGGGTTTTTCTGCTTGTTTAGTTTCATTTTGTCTCTCTGGAAGTTTTTAGTCCCTTCTCTCAACACTCAGTGATTCCAATGAATAAGCTTTTTAAAAAATCACTCTGGCTGCTGTAGGGACCACAGTAAGAACAGGGAGAAAGTACTGCGAGGGGACTCCTGGAATAATCCAGGCAAGAGATGACAGTCGCTTGGCCAAGGGTGGTAGCCCTAGAGACAGAAAGGAGTGGACAGATCTGGGACAGATTTTGAAGGCAGGGCTCATAAAATTTAATGTTTATTCTTATTATTTTAAATTGTGGCAAAATATGCATAATATAAAATGGTAGTTCTATTTTAAACTTTTGAGGACCTCCAGATTGTTTTCCACAGTGGCTGCACCATTTTACCTTCCCACCCCCAGGGCAGAAGGATTCCAATTTCTCCACATCCTCACCAACACTGGTTAGTTGCTGGTTTTTGATAGTAGCCATCACAACAGATGTGATAGGATTTGTTCTTTGTGAGGGGACTGGTGAAGGAACTAGAGTTCCAAGGCGTGACTCCTCTCCATCCTTCCGTCTTTCCAAGTACTCTTTCATCCTCCCGCTGTATCCATCTAATCAATATATACAAAGCATCTCTTGTACCCCAGGCACATTGCTAGGTGCTATGGAACCAACGAAACACAAGTCCTACCAGATTTATTATTTTAAGAGGGGAACTAACTAAAACTTCAATAATTAGGGTACATGGTGGAGAGTAGCAAGTATGATGAAGCCTAGAGCTCCACTCTCTGACCTCTGGTTCCCTTATAGGAGCGATGGGCAGGGGGGCTGGGCTGTAGGAGCCCATGTCCAGTGGTCTGTGATTTCCTAAAGTTTTTTTTCTCAGCCTTTGTCTTCTTAATTCCTCATCATCCTTATCTGTCTTGATCCTACTTCCGCTCCCCTGGGGGGAACCCTGAGTTTAAGACTGCGATTTCTGTTCCAAGGAGATAAGATCAACTGAATGACCCTTGGGGCTTAAGTTTTGTATATGTGTGGAGTTGCTTGGAATATCATTTCGTTTTTGTCCTGGTGACTTAGAGGTATTAGGGACACCAAAAATACTAAGTCAGAATAGTGATGGGTGGGTAGGACTTTGGTCCCAGATTGGGAGCTGCTTTAGAGGGAGGTAATGAGAGATCAAGATGAATGGGTTCTTGCTGGCTGGCTGGAACAGATGGAAGGAATGACGGATGATGAACGGTGGCTAGATGATGGATCCGTGATGGACGAGTGGAAGAGGGACCTGTGATGGATGGATGAATGAAGGATGGATGGATGGAGGACAGATGATGAACCATGGGGGAGAGTGGCTGATGGCAGACAAACAGATAGATAAAAGCAGGTAGGAAAGTTGGTGGCACCATGGGTCTTAATTACAGCTCTCATTAACAGCCTTGCTTCTCAGTTGTATGATGTAATGGTAGGAGTTCAGTCCCTGAAGGTAGACACAGGTGACTTTGCCAATGCCTGCCTGTGGACAAGGGACTTAATCTCTTTGAGTCATAGTTTCCTCAAATGCAAAAGGAAGATTATACTAGGGGCACCTGGGTGGCTCAATGGGTTAAGCCTCTGCCTTTGGCCCAGGTCATGATCTCAGGGTCCTGGAATCAAGCCCCACCTTGGGCTCTCTGCTCAGCAGGGAGCCTGCTTCCCCCCGCTCTCTCTGTCTGCCTCTCTGCCTGCTTGTGATCTCTCTCTGTTAAATAAGTAAATAAGTAAAATCTTAAAAAAAAAAGAAAGATTATACTTAAAAAAAAAAAAAAGAAGTGTCACACTATGATGGCCACCTGGTCAGAGCTAAGGTGAGATTAAATGAGAAATGTGGTGTGAGTACTCAGCATCATGCCCAGTACATAAAAATGCATGTTAAAAGCTAACTTTTACCAATCATTTGAATATTGGTTGAGGCCTACTATGTGTTGGGTGGCCTGCCAGGCTATGAAAAGTAGGGTCGAACTTCAGATATGCCAATGGCATATTCCTTTGAGGAGCAGAGTCGTGCTAAGGAGACATCGTGCAGGATGACCCAGGTAACCCAATGAAGGGGTAAAGCAATGTGTTCCTGAACGGTCGTCTAGAAATGAGGTCCAAAGAGCCCAGGAGTGCCGACCTTTGCACTAGGAAGGATTCCTTGCATTGTGTTCCTTCAGAGGGCCCCGTGTTTGGAACGTTTCTGTCTACCAGTCAGCGTTTATTACATAATTGCCTGAGCACCCAAATCAAGGGTAAAGGCGAGGTTTCCGTTGGGCCTTTTGAAACCTTAGTTGTAGCTCGAGTCCCTTTTGCAGCTTTCAGGGCACCCTGGGGCAGGGTTCCAGAGTTTCAGTGAGCAAAGGAACCCCTTTAGGGCCTGGTTAAATTCCAGTTCCCAGCTCCTCTCTCAGTGCTTCTGATTCCCTGGGTCTCCAAGTGGGGCCCCAAGCTCCCCAGAGTGACTCTGATGAAGGTTTACTGAGAATCCCATGGGAAATGCTGGCTTAGGGACCACTAGAGTGAGCTCAGGGGTCTCATGCAGAGCTAGAACAGAGAGGGTGAGCAGGAGGGAAAGAGAGCAACCAGAGGCCCCTCACCCCACACCTGCAGCCCTACACACATGCAGGGTCCTCCAAACCCTGGATCTGAAGTGGGTTTGCGGGTCGGGGTTGGTAGGCAAGATAAGACACTCTGCCAAGATCTGGACGGTTCAACCTGGGTGTGGAAGGCGAAAATGGGAGGGGTCAGGAGTGGGGCCAGAGGGCAGATCTACTCCTAAAGAGGACCCGGGATTGGCTCACCAAATCCCAGAGCCCCCCAAATGGCCCCATCTCTGAAGCACAGAGCCAACTCTCCCAGGCGAGTGGAGAGCTTCTGGGTCCTGTTAATTTGCTGCCAGATGAAAGTACAAATGACACATTGTTTTGTTTTCCTGTCCGATTTGGATAATTTTGTGGAGGAGAGTCAGTTTTCAGGAGGCTAGGGTTTATACATTCATTCCTTTGTTCACTCCTTCAGGAAATGTTTGTTGAGTGACTACTGTCTTTGGCACCGGGAGTAAGGGGAGACCAACACCGGCCACTGTCCACCACTGCTGAGGCCCCAACTCTAGCCTCTAGGAGAAAGAGATAGCCAGCAGCCTCCCCACCCCAAAATGATTTGTGTGGTCCACTGACTCAGGTGGCAGGGAATGGGAGGGAGAGGAGATAAACATGCATGAAAATATCTGCCATTTGCTCAAGTGCTAATCTAGGTTCTTTAGAATAACACAGTAGTCCTAGTAGTAGTTTATTGTTTATTGAATGGAATTTTGTGCCCAGTTCTCCTCAGGGCACCTTGCAGACATTAGCTCATTCAACCTGCACAAGACTATGAGATAGGTGTCATTATTAGCCCCATGTTACAGATGAGGAAACTGAGGCTTATAGACGTGTGGTGACCTGCCCAATGGCACACAACAGTAAAGGGCAGAGGAGGGATTTGAACCCAGCTCTGCCTGACTCCCAGATCATGTACTTTCTCTCTTCTGTGCCATGTAGCCTTGCAGAGGTGGGAGTGTGGGCTGCCTGGATTGTGGATTTGGGTGATTTCATGTGTGGACAGGATCTCTGTTAACCACCCAGTCGGGTCTTTGACTTTTAGATTGGGGAATTGGAGCCTCGGGGAAATACAATGTCTTGTCTAGGGTCACACAGCAAAGCCATTGCAGAGCGGTATTAGGAAGCAAGTCTTTTGAGAACCCGTCCAAAGCCAAAAAAATGCATGTCATTTTTTTGGGATGTGTGAATGAATGAGTATGTGCTTTTGTGAAAGAAAAAAAAGACACACACACACACACACACACACACACACACACACACACACGGGGTAGTGACTGTCTCCATCTAGCATCCCAGAGAGGCTGCCTTGGCCTAGAATCTTGGACACTCCCTCTTGGGTCACATGAGAAAATCCCTCTTGTCCATTTATCACCACATCTTCTTTTGGACCCCAGATTGTCCCCAGGAACTCCACAGACGTGTGGCAGGTTTTTGTTTTGTTTTTTTCCTGGAAAAGATGTTCAGCGAAATCATGTCCTAGTCCCAAGACAGAGCTCCCAATGGCACGTGGCTATTCCCCAAACTCGAATCCCCCCCACCGCAGACTCTGAAAGCACCTATGGGGAGTTTCCAGTGCAGCCCAGTGTCCTGGCAGCCTGGCTGGGAGACAGACAGAGCCGCCCAGAGGCACGGCTGCAGAGGGGCAGTGCCGTGGGCCGGGACAGGTTCTAGTGGGCGAGGAACGTCAGCCGTGTGACTTCAAGATCACACCTTGGCGGTGGGACAGGACCATGTGTGTGTGACTGTGGCGTCAGGAACCACTCTGTGGTTTCCAGAGAAGCAGAGGGGGAATCAGCATTCCCTGAGGGCCTCCTCTGGGGCTGGGAGTTTTTACAAACGTGAACTCATGTGTATGCTCCCAGTAACTATGATCTCCATTTTATTAGTGAGCCAATGGCTGAGGCTGAAGAGGTCGGTGCTGTGCCCGAGGTCGCAGGGACAGCAAGTGGCAGAGCCAGGATTCAGACTCTGCCTGTGTCCTTGTGCCCGCGGGGGAGGCAGGCTAGAATGGTTGCTGTTGGCTCAGGCCAGGACCTCCAACTGCCTGGCCAAGCCTCAGTGACCTCATCTGTAAAATGGGGGTGGTACCTAATGAGGCGGGTGGGGAGATGGTGAGGAGCCCAGCCGGGTGGGCGGTCACAGCACCCCCGCGGCCCGGCTGACTGTGCTCTGCGTCACCATGAGCTCGCCCTGCCTGGCGCGCCCCTGGGCTCACCGCATGCCACCCCCCACCCCCCACCCCTGCAGACCATTACTGGGACTTCCATCCGCACCACGTGCACAGCGAGTTCGAGAGCTTCGCAGAGAACCACTTCACGGAGCTGCAGAGCGTGCAGCCCCCGCAGCTGCAGCAGCTCTACCGGCACATGGAGCTGGAGCAGATGCACGTGCTCGACACCCCCATGGCGCCGACCCACGCGGGCATCGGCCACCAGGTGCGTGCGGCCACCGGTCCCGCGGGACCCGGCCTGTGGTGAGGCTGGCGCTCCACAGGAAGCTGACACAGGCTCTTACTCAACTTGGCTTCCTGCCCCACAGCGCCAACGGCGGCCGGAGCCCCAACGGCTGCCTCCTGACCCTCCGACTGACCTCGTGACCCTGCACCCCTTATCTGCTCTGGCCCCACGCCAGACAGAGCCCCGATAATTCCCACCCTCCACTGATCCGCCCAACCACGGTGGCCCTCCCGACCCCGACGGTACCCCCCGACCCCATCCACGGGCCCCTCACAGACCCAGTCCCCATCTCACTGGACACTGACCTCCACCGGCCTCCCCATCTCCACTCACCCCCTTTATTGACCCTCCTCAGCCCCACTCACCTTAATCCCAATCAGTGACCTGCGTTAACATCTACCACCCCGCGAGGACCTCCATTGGCCCTTCCCTCACGTCTCACCCACTTATTAAAAACCCCTTTCCCTCCCTTACCAACCCCTCGGTCCCTCTGCTCTGCCACCTCTGACCCCAGGACTGTCAGGCCATATAGTACTTCTGTGCATATAGGGAAAGGGTACCCTTTCCCCGGGCCATGCAGCCACCAACTAGGAGGCCCACGGCAGGCTGGATTTCAGCAGCCCCTGGCCCCCTACAACCCACGCCCTGTGTGGAGTTCACCCTGCCGGGCTCCTGTAACCTGATTGACCTCCAACTTCCCCAACCTTCTCCCAAATCTTTCTGGCCCTTGCTGGTCTCCCCACCCTCCCTACTCCCTCTTCTCTTGCTCCGATGATCCCTTCCCAGCTGCCTTGAGCTGGGAACTGGGCCTCACTTGACCCTCTTTCCCTGCCTTTCCAGGTCTCCTACCTACCCCGGATGTGCCTCCCGTACCCTTCCCTGTCCCCGGCCCAGCCTAGCTCGGATGAGGAGGAAGGCGAGAGGCAGAGCCCCCCGCTGGAGGTGTCTGACGGGGAGGCTGATGGCCTGGAGCCAGGGCCTGGCCTCCTGCATGGGGAAACAGGTAGGGTGGCCCAGCCGTCTGGCCCCGACCCCGACCCTGGCCATTATGTGCCCCCGGCACCCCAGCAAAGGCCACAGCGGTCCTGGCACAGAGCTGAACATGTGTCTGTACCTGCGAGCGTGTGAACGTTTGCCCAGGTGTGCGCTGTCTCTGTGACCATCTGTGCCCGTGCATGTGTCGATGAACACACGTGCACGAATATGTTACAGACACGCACAGGCATCCCCGCGACCGAGCTTGGGAGGGTGCATGTGCGTCTGTACCTCTCTGGGTTGCGTGTGAATGGGTGTGAGCGGGTGTGAGTGCCGGGGCCCTGTAGACCGCCCCCTCCTTCCAGTCCTTCCCCAGTGACCCCTCCCCCCCGGGGGTTCTGCATCAGGGGGAGGTGAGGGTGGGTGCCTGGGTTGGGGCGCTGACCGCCTCCCGCCCGCAGGCAGCAAAAAGAAGATCCGCCTGTACCAGTTCCTGCTGGACCTGCTCCGCAGCGGGGACATGAAGGACAGCATCTGGTGGGTGGACAAGGACAAGGGCACCTTCCAGTTCTCGTCCAAGCACAAGGAGGCGCTGGCACACCGCTGGGGCATCCAGAAGGGAAACCGCAAGAAAATGACCTACCAGAAGATGGCCCGCGCCCTGCGCAACTATGGCAAGACAGGAGAGGTCAAGAAGGTCAAGAAGAAGCTCACCTACCAGTTCAGCGGGGAGGTGCTGGGCCGTGGGAGTCTGGCCGAGCGGCGCCACCAGCCCCACTGAGCCCAGGCCCGCAGACCCCACTGGGCCCGCCAGGCCTCCCCGCTGGCCATAGCATTAACCCCTCGCCTGGCCCGGACACAGGGAGGCAAGCTCCCAGGGGCCAGGGGCAGGACTGCGGCGGGCCGGGCCTCGCCTCACCCGTCCACTCCCTCCTCCAAGCCCGCTACCCACACCTCTCCTGGCCTCCCACCAGGACTCCAGCCCCGGCTCCTGGGGGCCACCTGGGCGTCTGACCCCAGGGAAGGGTCGGCCTTGCTTAGTGTGACCCAGGGTGCTACCTTGGAAGTTCCAAGTCATCATATTTGTGTACACGGAACCCTTCTTCTTAAGCGTCTCTCCTTTCCCCGACCTCTTCCCTGTTAGCTTCCTCAAGGAGCAAAGTTATTAAAGTTATTCTCCGTGAGCTCTCCTGTAGCGCAGAGTCTCTTTTACGATTTTTTTGTGCATCTTGTCTGGGTGCCCCTGTCTGATCGCTCTTTTTCTCGCTTGTCCTTCGGGTGTTGCCGAGGTCCTCACCGGGGCGGGGCGCTGGGGACATCAGAACAAATGACACACGGTGGCTGGCCCTGAGTTAGAGCTGGTGGAAGAAGTCCTTGGTAGTTCTTAGGGGAATAAATCAGTAAGAAGCCCTCTGTGCCTGATAAATGGGCTTTTAAAAAATGCCTCAGTGAGGCTTAAACTCTAGGTCATGGCCCCTCATGAGGATGAGGATTGCAATCAAGGCCACAGCACTGGATTTTCCGGCCATTTATTACACGTCAGGCTTGAGAGGCAAAGTCTAATATCATCCCATTTTTGTAGACTGGGAAACTGAGTCTTGGAGGGTCACATGATTTGTCCAAGGTCACACAGCTGGATGAGGGGCAGACTGGATCCTGCCACATGCTGGCTGCTAGGTCAGCGTGAGGCAGGAAGCTGCCCCGCCTCCGCCCCCGTGTCTGGAAGGGGGTGCTGGTGAGCAGGGATCCCCAGGGCCCCGCTCTTGTCTGATGCTCTCTGGCTTCTGGTCCACGACAAGGGAGACACAGAAAAAGATGAGCCTGGAAGTCTCAAGCATCTTGCTTCCAACAGTAAGTAGCGAGGTGTGGTGGAAGACAGCCTGGGAGTGAGGAAACGTCCCAAGGCAGCCAGCAGGCCTCAGAGAGCCCAGACTTGGGGGGCGCCATTGGCATCAGGGCCAACACCCCCAAACACCTGCTTGCCCTGAGGGTTGACCTGTGACCTCCTTTCTCAGGTCTCCAAGCCCCAGGAGAGGGTAAGCGGTGCTCAGTCCTCTTTTTTTTTTTTTAAGATTTTATTTATTTATTTGACAGAGATCACAAGTAGGCAGGCAGAGAGAGAGGAAGGGAAGCAGGCTTCCCGCTGAGCAGAGAGCCCGATGTGGGGCTCGATCCCAGGACCCTGGGATCATGACCTGAGCCGAAGGCAGAGGCTTAACCCACTGAGCCACCCAGGTGCCCCTCCTTAACCTTCTTTAAAGAGGACTGAGGGGGCACTTGGGTGGCTCAGTGGGTTAA
>RCUC01167088.1:0-52011 GCA_003697995.1 Taxidea taxus jeffersonii
CCCCCCCAAACCGCCCACCTGGACTCCCATTCCCAGCCCTGCTCCCCGGAGCCCTTGGAGCTGAGTGGGTGTCAGCTGCCAGCTCTTACCCACGAGAGCTACTCCAGGATGACACGTCACGAGGGACACTGTGCAGATGAGGACAGGCGGGACTCTAGCCAAGGCCACCCGAGCTCCATGAAGGCAGGCTTTAACCTTTGAGCTGGAGTCGCCTAGGGAGACCCCTGAGCCCCACTCACCTCCAAGCTGCCCCAGTCTTCATCATCCCATCTGTCGGCAGCACTGCTGTCCTCTGCCGTGTCTGTGCCCTCCTCTTGCGTCTCCCAGGGGCCTGGGGTTGCGGGTGTGGCAGGGACAAGGGTGGGGGCCGGGGCAGGAAGTCCTGAGGAGCAGAGGCTCACTGAGCTCCTGTGCACTGGGAGCCAGGAAGGTCTCGGAACAGGGAGAGGTTGCTGGGGGCCGGGGGGGGGGGGCGGTGCAGGGAGGAGAAGCTCATGAGGGGACTAGACCCTGCCCGGTCTCCACATCCCCACCGCCACACCAGGGGAAGCCGGACAGGAACAGCTCCTGTGTGCCGGCACCCCTGAGCCCTCGGAGTCACCGACGCAGCCACTCTGGGACACTCACCCTCAGGCGTGGGTCTCTGGGGGGCGTTGGTCTCGGTCGGGGCGGCTGCTGGGTGTGCACGGATCAGCTTGGAGGTGAGCGAGGAGACCCCTGTCACAGCCCAGCCTGCCCAGCTGGCTGCCGCCCCTCCCACGCCGGGGCTGGATGCTGCGTGGACATCCTTCTCTGGGCAGTGACAGAAGGCAGAGACAGGGACAGTCACCCCAGGCTCTCTACGGGGAAGGTGACAGGAAGGCAGGAACTAACACGGAGCAACTCGTAGTGGCCCCCCTTCTCCAGGCCCGTGCTCGCCCATCGGCGGGACGGGGGCGGCAGGGAGCCATGGTGTCAGGTCTGCTCCCTGCGCTTCCAGCTTCCAGATACTCCAGTGAGGGGGGAGGGGGCCGTGGAAGGTGGTGGTCACAGATGTGGGGGGAGGAAAAGGGACCATGAGTGTGGGCCACTCACCCACTTCAGCCAGCTGGGTGGGGTCCTCGGACACAGACTCCAGTTTGGACAGGAAGCTTCGAATGGCCTTGAAGGCCTGTGGGGTAGGAAGGGGCAGAGCTGGGGCCTCCAGGGTTCCTGCGAGCCCACAGGGCCAGCCATGGCCCAGCTACCCCCGAACCCCAGCTCGAGCCCAGGCCCAGCTGTGCCTCACCTGGTCTCGCACAGATTTCTCCGGATCCACAGTGAGGCCACAGAGCACAGGCAGGACCTTGTGGGCACAGTCGTTCATCGAGTAGAGGTTGTGGGTGGCCGCAAAGCCCAGGACACCCGCCGCCCGGGAAGGTGCGAAGGGGTCCTTGGTGGCCCGGCTGAAGGCAGAGGTGAGGACCCTGTGCCTGGTCTGGGGAGGGCCGCGAGAGGGCTCCTGAGTGCAGGGTCAGTACTGGGACCCAGGACCTCCAGACCCGCTTCCCAGAGCAGCGCCATCTACGGGCACCCCCGTCGCCGAGTCAGAAAAGCGTGAGCTAATCACCGACAAGTGAGACTCTTTACTGAAAACTCAATCTTGGCTTCTCCTCCCAGATCAGTGGGTTCCTGCTGCCTCAGGACAGCGGGGGCTGGAGCAGCAGCTGCCTTGGGGCCTGCCCCTCTCTCCCAACCTGTGCACTGATGCCATTCATTCATTCACTCATTCATTCCTTCTGTGTGTCTGCATTTGCAAACCCCGGCCTCGGGGCCAAGCACACTGGAGGGAGTTCGGAGTTCGGCTCCCAGATCCAGCACCATGGGCTCTCTGACGCTGGGGTTGGGAGGATGACCGCACAAGGAGGCCTGGCCCCGGAGGACGCTGGGCCCCACAGCAGTGACAGAAGCCCTAGGCTGCAGGCTGGGCACTCACACTGGCACTGAGGTAGGAGCCGATCTTGCCCAGGCAGACGGTAGTGTTGCAGCGAATGGGGCCCTGCTCGTCCTTGGCCTGCAGCCGTGCGAAGTGCTTCATCAGCTCCACGTTGAGGTTGGCCTCGTTCAGCTTCGGGGCCAAGAGCAGCATGGACTGCGGGGGTGGGGATGGAAATTGGGGGCCACAGCCAGCAAAGCGCCACGGGGAGGAGTGGCCTCCTGGGAGGGTGTGGAGGCCGACAGGGACACTGGGCTCTGTCAGGACCCGCCGAGGCCCTCCCAAACCTGCCTCCCCAGCAGGTCCTGGCCCCTGCCCGGATCGATGAGGAACGGGACCTTCTCTGTCCCCTTCACCCCAAAGCCTCTGAGGTTTGTTCAAGCTCCTGTCTCCCGTCTTTCTCCTTCTGCTCTCTCTTGCGTGTACTCGACTCCGATGTCCACAGAAACACCCCACCACACTCTACTAACTGGCTGGAGGGGAGATCACCAGGGACCTCTGTGCAGCTAAATCCAATGGCCAATTCTCCATCCAAACCAAATCTGACCCTTCAGCGCTGTGACATCCCCAAGCCCTTCCTCCTGGAGACTCCCATCTCTGGTCCTCCAGGTCCCTGCCCTCTCCTGGTTCTCCTCGGACCTCACTGGCCGCTCCTTCTCAGTCTCCTGTGGCTGAGATCTTACTGTTCAGAGCCCCAGAGCTGCTCCCCAGGCCCCTTCTCTTGTACACCTCACCCTAGGTGATCTTACCCCCTTCGTGGCTTTGAATGCCCTTAGTAGTGGACAATGCCCAGGTGAGCACCTCTGGCCCAGGCTTCTTCCTTAAACGACACACACATATAACCAGCGGCCGAAGAGACACCTAACAGACGTGGCCAAGAGCAGACCGACCTCTTCCCGCAAAACTGCGGCTCCCAGTCTTCTTGGTAAATGGCAACTCAACCTTCTAGTTGCCCAGGCCAGAAACCTCGGAGCCATACTTGGCTTCACAGCCACCCGTGGGCACATACCGTCTGCCCGCCCCCTTTGGAACGTGGCCCCTTCTGTCCACCCGCTACCTTTCAGATCTGAGCCCCCGTGACCTCTCAGACTCCACCTCTCTGCCCCTTCAGCCACGCTAACCCTCTCGCTGCTACTTCTCCACTCCAGGTACGTGCCGGCCTCCAGATCTCTGTGCACAGTCCCTCTGCAGGGAGCATGTTTCCTCGCCATCTCCCCGCAGCCCGACCCTTTGCCTCCTTTTTAGTGACCCTCCTTAGCAAAGGCTTCCCTGATTGCTGTTCTCAAAACTGCAAACCCTTCTCTTCATACTCTGTGACTTTCTAACACATTTTGTTTTAAGACTTTACTTATTTTAGAAAGAGAGCGGCCGTGCATGCACTTGAGCAGGGGGAGGAATAGAGGGAGAGGGAGAAGCAGACGCTACGCTGAGCGCAGAGACCCACTCAGGGCTCGATCTCAGGACTCTGAGATCATGACCTGAGCTGAGATCAGGAGTCAGTCAACCTATTGAGCCACACGGGTGCCCCCTAACGTATCTTTTCTAATTCTGTTTCCTGTCTGGCAAGCCCACTCCCCATCACCTCCAAAAGCAGCTCCATGAGACAGACACCCCGCACCCGAGCACGGGCCACAAGCCTGGGTACTGAGAGAGCCTCAGCCAGTGTCCACTGCATGGAGGATACAGGCCATGCCCGTGCTGCCCTCCCACCAGCTACTGAGCTGCACCCAGGGCCTGGGCCTATATGCAGGATGGTGCCTACCCCTCCCCTAACCTCAGATGCACAGACCTCTGTCCTCATTTGAGCTCCCTCCAAGCCTTGGAAAACCAGGGCACGCCTACCTTGACTGTCTGCTCTCGGATGGCAGGGTTGGTGTCCAGGAAGCCATGTACAACGTGGGGAAAGATCTGTGTGTTGACCGTCGGCTCGTCCAGGTACTGAATAAACTGTTCCATCTGTGGCCCGGTGTTGGGCAGGAGGTGGTGAGAATATAGTCAGCCCCTCCTTGCCTGACCACAGCCACCGGCCCATTTCGTGGCTTGGTTATTTCCCCTACATTGGAACTGGCCAGCCAGGTGAGTCTCCTGAGCCCTCTACCTCGCAGCTGGCCTTTCTCTGGCCTTAGGACCACATGCAGTGATGAGAGGCTAGGACGTTGGTGGTACTGGGAAGAACCAAGGACTGGGAGGGGGAGGGTCCACCTGTGGTCCTGCACCACGCCCCTTCTTAGAGCCTCCACTGCTTCTTCTATAAAAGGAATTATTGCCCCCACCGGGCAAGTGGCCCAGGGAGGGCTGGAATGTTTGGCAGTCGGAGAGGGAATGACACCTGGGAGCCTCTAGGACTTCCTGGTTCGTAAGAGGCCCCACCCCTCCATCCCAGAGATCATGTCTGATGCTCCCGACTGCCCTGGTGTTGGCAGGAGAGACACTATCCCCACTCTAAATGGCTCGGGTGACCAAGCCAAGAGATTGGGTTGCAGGGGGAAGGCCTGCAGTCTGGGCAGGCTATGCCTTCCCAAAGCTGCCGATGAGCCCCATGATGTTCTCAATTTCCTAAGAGCTCGGCTTACCAGCCCCTCACCTGTGTGTGTCTGGGGAAAAGTTTTCAGGGTGCCAGGGCAGGGGCTCCAGCCCCCAGCCTGGGATTGGAGGTGAGGCAGGGGGTCTCCCCAGCAGCCAAGGTGGGGTCCAGGTGGGATAGAGGGGTACAGGGCCCAACCACAGCCCCCACCTGCTGTAGGAGGCGGATGCGCATGGCCCGGTCAGTGGACGAGAACATCTTGACCACGACAGGGATGATCTTCTGCTGGTATTCCTCAGCGTTGAGAAACTTGCCCACCTTCAGGAAAGAGGAGATGGGGCTCAGCTGCCTCCATGGAAGTGGGGTGACCTTACTGGGCTCATTCATTTTCCTTGGGCTCCCCGCTTATTTCCCAGGATGGGGATGGGGTGACGGTGGAGGGCGCAGGGCACTTCTCCAGCAGCCCTTCTGCCCGTCCTCCATCTCAGGCAGCCCTGCCCTTAACACTTTTCTGGGTCAAGGCAGCCTTTCAGGGGCCGGTCTGTGCCCCTCTGTACAATCAGGCCCCAGTACGCTACATGGTCACACGTGCACATGGAATTCTAACTGTAATTCTATCATTTCTGGAGATTCCCAGCCATATGGCATTTGCTTGCTGTCTTCCCCCTTTGTGGAAAAGTGGACAGAGTGGGGAACGGCAGGTGCCCAGGTAAGGGTAGGCTGGGGTCTGAGGAAGGCAGAGAGGATCCAGCTGCTAGTTGTCAAAAGAACAGGGTGCCAAGAGGTCAGGAGGGAGGATACAAAGTGGGTGGTGAGCAGGCGATCTCCTGGGCCCTGGAAACCGGGGTGCACAAGTCAGACCAAGGCTGCTGTCTTGGGGAAACGGAAGAAGGTCTACAGGTTCCGAGTAAAGGGTCTTCGGGAAAAGAATTTAGAGGCACAGGGTTTCCTCCCCCCGGGGACGAGAAGTCCCTGCAGCCTCGCGGACGGCTGATCAGGCGGCCCTGGAGAGCTGAACAGATGGGCTCTCAGCGGCGAGCTCCTCAAGCACGCGGGTGAGTGTGCGTGTGTGTGTATGAGTGTGAGTGTGGGTCTGCCCTAACCGGTCTGTCCCTCCCCCAGAGCCCTCTCTTTTGCCACTCAGACACCCCCCTCCCAGCCAGGGTCTGGGCCCCACCGCCCCCACCCACCTTGAAGAGGGGTGTGAGGACCACAGCTCCTGCGCTGCCGAACTCGAAGGCGGTCAGCAGCTGGGGCAGCACCTTGTGCCGGCAGAAATCCTCAGGGAACGAGTCTAGGCTCTTGCTCAGCTCTTGGAAGAACTTCTGCTTCTCAGCCGGCTCTTTGATCTGGGGAACAAGGGCAGGATACAGGTAGGACATCAGCCTAGTCACGCCATTCCTCAGCTACGGGCAAGGACGGGGCCGTCCCCCGACCCCGCGTGAAAGAGAACTGAGGCGTGTGGCTGCGGGAGCCCAGCGGGGCTGCCTTCGAATCCCAGCTCCCCCTTTTAGCAGACACCGTGACCTTGAGCGAGTCCCTCCATCTGTGAGACACGGTAACAACTACACCACCTCACAGAGCTGTCATGTGCGGGAAACCTGTCAGCTCCGGGCCTGACACACGATGTCTTTCCCATCACACGCGCACCTGCTGCTGGGAAAGCAGCCGCAGGGGACAACAGGCCCTTTGTCAGCCTTGCCTCTACTCCTTGCCATCACCCAAGGTGTGAGGACCATTAACCCCGGCACACAGAGGAGGACACCAAGGCTCAGACAGGGGAGGGGGCTTAGCCCATCCCCCGGGCCCCCGCTGGGTGGGCGTTCGTGGCAAGCTGTAGGGAAGGCAGGGGTCAGGTACAGCTGCCCCCCAGACCTGGTCCTCCCTCTGACGCCAGATAAGCCAGGCTGCCAGCTCCATGATTCCGCCAACCTCCCTCTAAGGCCGTCACCCGCACAACTCACGTTCCCTAAGGACAGACTACAGGCCAGCCAGAGTTGTATACTGAAACCTTTATGCAGGTTAAATCATCCCCCCGCAACTTTATGAGATAGGTGCTAACATAATCCACATTCACTCCACCAAGGAAGCTGATGCCCAGAGAGGGCAAGGAATTGGCCCAAAGCCACACAGCTAAAAAAGCAGTCAGGGGAAAGTGTGACTCAGGGGTCTGGTCCCTCCATGGTGCTGCCCCCAAGGAAAAGGTGCTCACCCCCTCTCGTACAGACAAGGAGGCTGAGGCTCAAGGTCACCAGCCAGGAGTGATGGGGCAGGGAGTATGACCTAGTCCTGGCTGCTTCCAAAGTTCCTGTGCTCACTGCTGTACCCTCGTTTCCCAAGCTGCTGCCTGGCCCGGAAGAGCCGACCTCTGGCTGGGGATGAGGAGGACCTGGCTGGCGCCGGAGCAGCTCAGGTGAGCACAGGAGGCAGGCTTCGTGCTCTGACAGTGCTCATGGGGCACCGAGGCCCAGAGGGAGACCCAACCACACTCCAGGTTGCCTAGCTGGGCTCTCTCCACTGGTCTGCCCAGTGACGGGAAGAGGGGCCCCTAGGCGCTGCCCTCCCACATTCTCCTGGGGCTGGCCAGAAACAGCCATTGCCTGTGGAGCACATTTTAAGCAGGGCAACTAGGTCCAGTCAGCCCCATGAGGAGAACTTCACATAACAAAGTTCCTGCTGCCCCCACATCACCCACGAAGCACAGGGCTCAGCGTCTCCAGCGCTTTTGCCTCGAGATGCAGCTCAGGTTCCCCATGCTCTGAAGAGTCCACGGCCCCTGCTCCATCAAGGTCTGTGCCAGTGTCTGTCACTCCTCCCCAACTCCAGATTCTCAGTCACCTTTCTGTGTGCCCCCCCGCCCCACAGCCGGGCCAGAGCCTTCCTCCGAAGGGCCGAGCCTTCCTCCTTCATTCCCTACAACAACCTATGGGCCCGCAGAGACTACCATTACCCCCATTATACAGATACGGAAACTGAGGCTCAAGGATTAAGCCAAGAAACCCTTCCTCACACCTTTCCATTTGCTGTTCCCCCTGCCTGGAACATTCTTCCCCAGTTACCATCCCCATGGCTCCTACTCTTCCGGTCTCAGCTCAAATGTCAGCCCTGAGAGAGGCCTTCCCTGAGCGCCCTGACCCACTATTTTCCTTCCTGGTATTTACCCCTGTCCCGCGGAGTACACATTTCCTTTTATGCATTTTCTGTCGCTCTCTGCCTCACAGTGAGAGTCCCCTAAAGTAGGTACTGTCATTAGTAACGTGCATCAAACAAGTCACACAGGAAGAGGTGCAGCCAGGATTCAGGCCCAGAGAGCCTGGCTCCACAGTCCCTCCTTGTCTCCCAGGGTCTAATTATGAGGGAGCCCACGAAGTGGGGAGGGAGGGCCAGGGTGAAGAACACAGGAACAAAGCCCAGGGGGGGCCGGGGGGGGACTGGGGGGCTCACCTGGATCTCTTCCAAGAAGAGGTTGGTCTCCACAAAGCGATTGTTCATGAAGCCACCTGGCGCCCGGCAGTTCTGCAGGAAGCGGGCTGGATTGGGGCGCACCTTGGGGTTGGCACCGACTAGCTCGCAGTAATGGGGCACCAGCGATTTGGGGATCTGTGGGAGAACGGTCAGTGTCAGGGCAGGGCTGGCTGGCTGGCAGAGAGGAGCTGGGACTGGGTCAGACACTCACCTTCCCAGGATTGCGCAGGGCAGCCGCCCGTGGTAGGGACCCATTGAAGACTTCCCAGATGAGGCAGCCTAAGCGCCACATGTCAGCTGACCTGAGGCAGGGCAGTGACCAGAGCTGCTTGAGGCCCTGCCGCCTGCTAGCACAGGCCTCCTACCTGCCTTGGGCACCAGACCCTCACTGCATGGCAGACGCTGAGCTATGTCCCTCAGCTGATCCTCCCATCAGGAAGGGAGAACCCGGAGAAGCAGGGTACAAGTTCATTAGTCCCATCGGACAGATAAAGGGAGGCTCAGGAAGGCAAGTCACACATCTTTCAACCTCAGAACCACCAAAACACACTCAAAGCCTGTGTTTATCCTGCCCTACTTCCCGGAGGACCCTGGTTCCCTCCCCGGCTGGGCAGCAGGGGACAGGGGGGCATGCCAGCTAGCTGAGGGGTCCCGAGGCTGCAGGAGCTTCCGGGATAGGGCAGGCTGGGGCACGCCACCCCAGTCACCCACCATTTCTCTCTGATTGCTCTGCCAGCGCCATCAGCCAACTCCGGGGGGTCATACTGCTCAAGTTCGGGGACCCCCTTCCGGGGGGGCCCCCCACCATTGCCCTGGGACGAATACATGTAGTCCAGGCCCCCCAGCTTCCACTCGCCGGCGCGGTCCACGAACACAGCGGCCATGCAGACGTTGTTGTGGATGAGGCTGCAGTCATTGACCAGGAAGCTGAGGGCTTTCTGGGGGCAGAAGGAGCCGTCACACTCTCGCATCTGAGGCCCCCACCCCACTCTGATAGCCACTGCCCCCCACCTCACCACAATCTGGTGTAGCCCCCAGGAGAGCTCCAGCTCCTTCAGGCCACCGGCCTCGGCGCGCTGCTTGAGGTACACTTTCAGTGGGGTGACTGCCTCTGTCACTACATGGAGGCATCTGTCTGTCTGAAGAAGGGGACATGGCGGGAGAGGAAGGGGAGATGAGAGGCACAGGGAGACAGGTGGAGGAGGGGGGGTGAAATGTGGGGGTGCCCAGGCAGAAGGGGTGGAAGCTGAGGGTCAGGAAGACAGAAGACACATGGGGAGACTGGGAGAAAGCGCGGGGCGGAGATGGGGCAGCCTGGGAGGCAGGTACCTCCAGCCCATCGATGTAGGCCAGAATGTTGGGGTGCCGGAGAGTTTTGAGGCGCTTGAAGGCAGCTTTGGCCACCTGGGTCTGCTCCTCGGCGCCGGGCTTCACATCGTACACGAAGATGGACACAGGGCTGCCTGTGGCCTGGGGGGAGGGCAGAGGGACCTGAGGGATGTGGGCCGGGCCCCAGCGACCACTCCAGCTCCGAGAGGGTCGCAGAGCTGCTCAGAGCGGGGAGGAAAGGGCCACCGCCGGCCTCTCCCCAGGTCAGCCCTCGGACACTGAGCCGGGCCCACGTGACCCCGGTTCCGTCCGCCTGTCGTCCCTCGGTCCTTCCGCCCGCCACGTCGGCACTGCCCGGCCCCCTCCCCCGGCCCGTCGCCCCGGAGGCTCCGCAGCCACGTCAGGCGGGGCGCGACGCGACGGGGCCGGCGGCGCTGACTAGGCGAGGCCGAGGTCGGCCGCGGCCTGCCGAGCGGGGCGGCGCTCACCTTCTTGCGGCCGCGGTGCAGGACCCAGGGCCCGGGCGGGCCGCCCTCGGGAGGGTCCGGGCTGAGCTCGAACGGGAAGTCCCGGACCGGGTCCCGGGCAAAGAACCACATTGTCCCCACCGCCGCCGCAGGCTGGGGACGCCTCTGCTCCTGATCCTCCGGCGGCCGAGCCGGGCGGGGCGGGGCGAGGGCGGGGCCTGAGTCGGTGGGCGGAGCAGATGGGGGCGGGGCGTGGGGCGGGATTAGGGGCGGGGCCGGCGGCGCGGAGACCAACTTCCAGGCAACCTGGCCAACCAACCACCTGTTGGCCAGGCGCCGCCAGTTACCTGCCAGATACTGTATGGGCCTGGCAGGTCACCCAAACTCTGAGCCTCTGTGTCCTTATATCTAAAATGTGGGTGGTAGTAGAGTCTACCTCCCAGCGTTATTATGGGGATCAGAACTTGAGAGGGAAGAGGGGATGGAGAAACCGAGGCGTAGAAGAGGAGAGCTAGCAGGACGGAAGAGGAAGTAAGTCGTAGACACACGTGAAGGAGAGAAGTGAGAAGTGGGGTAGACGGAAGCTTAGGGAGGACGATTGTCCCCAAGCCAGAAGTTCTCTCCCACCAGCCAGTGGGCAGCTCCAGGATCCAGGGAGGCATCAGTGTGGGTGGAATGACTGAGTGACCGAAGAAGCAGCTCAAGGAGACAGAGCAAGGGGAAGGGGGGACAGAATGTGAAGCAAACGTCCAGGGGAGGTCAAGGAACCCTGTGGCAGGGAGGGAAGAAGCAGAAACTCCAGGAAAAGAGAAGGAACAGCCCAGAAAGTCCAGAAGAGGCCAGAGGGCCAGGAGGGCCCTGCTCTCCTCGACCCAGCAGACCTGGCTGTCTCCAAGGACAACATTGGCATCTTTTCCAGGCACCCCCGCCCCGCCTGTGCAGGTAGGGGTTCTCTATGACAAAGTGGTGTCTGCAGCTCAAATGGCAGTCATGCTAGTGGGGACCCAGCCCCTTAGCTGGATGGAGTCCAGTGTCCAGGAGAGACTGAGTAGGCAATGACCCCCCTCTTCAGGTAGGGTCTCAGGGGACCCAGGGTTGGGGACAGTCCTGTAGCCACACCCGATGGGGTGTGGGTGAAATCCTAGGACTTATTATGAAATGTTAGTTGGGAGGCCTTTGGAGCAGATTGGAGAGTGGGGGATGCCAAGGTCAGCAGAGCTGGGTTCAAATTCCTGCTCAGGCCCTATCACTGGCTGTGGGAACCCACCTCATCATCTGGAAACCTTGCTTCCCTCATCTGTAAATTGGAATGAACAGTACCCTGTTCAGTACCACCTGACAGAGAACAGTCACTCAGCACAGCACTCATTGTCTCCCTTTCCTTGTCCGAGCACCTGTGAGGGACGGTCACCCAGAGGGAGGGTTGGACAGGGTGTTGGCCACTCAGAGCAGAATAGAAGTAACTACTAGAGATTTTCCTGTGTAGCTTCTGTTAGGAAGATGGTGACAACACTGTGAATATGGAATTTGCAATATTGGGGGGTGGGGAGTTAAAGTCATGGGTGTGGGGGACGGGGAATGGCAAGTAGGAGTCTTGGATGCCTGAACACAGAGCCTAGAAATTTTTTCATACCAGGGAGGTAAGTAAGCCAGAGCCTGAGCTATGTGCTTGTGAGTGTGAAATGATGGAGAGGACACTTTGGAGTCATGGTGGAAGGGGATGGTTCAAGAAAATAGGGGTCACACGGTAGCATGCAGTCAGTGCATGTTGTCTCAGCCCCTACCAAGTGTTTGATCTGTGCAGTGCATGGGGGCCTCTCCTGGAGAAGAAACAGGCGCAGAAAGGGAAGGCCACTGGGCTGGGGGAGATCGGGGAGTCCCCAGTGCACAGAAGGACAGCAGGGAGGTAGGAGTCAAGCCTAGCACAGGCTGAGTGACCACACCAGAAAGCAGAGTTAAAATGAAGAATCAGGAAAGGGAGTTTCCTTACAGATTCTGTTAACTAACCTGCTTCTACAGTGGAATGCAGCACGGAGGGGCTACCTTCTTTGGAAGGAGACAGTGTCCCTTTCCCCAGTTCTCTTTGTGCCCACCTTGCCCTCACACTGAGCCTCTGCGTCATCAGCTGCAAAGCGGGGGTAATACCAGTTCCCCATCAGTGCCCTATGAGGGAGGACCAGTGTTCTTGCCATCTTACAGGTGAGGAACCCAAGCTCTGAATGCTCACACCTAGAAAGTGGCAGCCCCGCCGGGACAAATCCAAGCAGCCCGCCAAGCCCCGCGGGGCCCTGGAGACATGCTGCGGCGGGCACGCGAGCGTTCTGTGGGCACCAGGGGGCAGCCGCTCGCTCCGCAGCAGGCACAGTGGGATGTCAAGCAGGGGGAACCTGGAGGCAGGTGCCTCGGGTTGAATGCCACGTCTATGGGATCTTGGGAAGTCACTTCACGCGTGTTCCTCGCCTGTAAACGGACGACTCTCAGAGTAACGAAACGTTCGCCCCTGCAGTTAACAGGGGTACTTGGCCCCAAATAAACAGCCGCGGACAAGGGACATGGAAGGCGTTGAAAAGGAAGTTGTAGACAAGCTTTGTGGCGTGGATACAAAATAAAGAGGGGGAAACTGGAAAGTGATGGAAGTGATCTATTAACCAGGGATCTTCAGATGTCACTGGAGACAAAGGCAATCCACCAAGGCGGGAAAATCAAACCCTCAAAAAACGGTGCCTCTGACAAGGCGGGACAGAAGGAGATACGGCTGGGGTCACAGTCAAGGTTAGGACAGTGTTTTCAGTCTTGTAATACATGAAGGTAATCAAGTATTTTTTATTTTTTTTCCCAAAAAACTGAGGATTCTTTATTTCCACTGCAATTTTTTTTTAAATGAATGAGAGAGTATTGTTCTCCTTTCATGAAAGAGAAACATTTCTCAGTCACCAAGTTGATAAGTCATAAAAATCCTTTGGTTTTGTGTATTCAAGTCCTATTCTGCCCTCAAAGCATCTGGAGTTGGGGTGGAGAGCCCTGGGTTTTCAGTGCTGCTGGTAGACATGAAATGACACAGCTATAGTAAAGGACAGCTCGGCAACACCTGTTAAACTTCACCCCAGTAATTCTGCTTCTAGAAATGTATGCTACTCAAAGCCTCATTCTGGTCTGCAAAGATTTACACAACGCTGTGTCGCTGAGAGAATGTGGATGTTGGAGTCAGACTGCCTGTTTCCCAGCTCTGTTCCAGTCGTGTGACTGTGGGCGAGTTGCTTACTCTCCTTGTACCTCAGTGTTTTCATCTGTAAGATGGGTAGAATAATAGTATTTATAACACGGGTAAGGTAGGCTGAACAAAGTCAACTCACATATGTCCACCCCTTAATCCCAGGACCCTGTGAATATGTTGCCTTACACGGTAAAAGAGATGTCCCTGTTGCGATCCAGTCAAGGATCTGGAGATGGGGAAGTCATCCTGGATTATTCCCGCAGGCCTGATGCTGTAGGCGGACCACAGTGAATAGCAGGTCAGCAGGAGCACAAGTGTTGTGAGGGAGGGATCATGAGCCCAGGAACGAGGCCGCTTTCTAGAAGCTGGAAAACTCGGCCTCTCCCCTGAAGTCCTCAGAAGGGACACGGCCCTGCTGACCCCTTCATCTCACATTTCGGGTATCCGGAAGCATAAGGTAATCAGTCAGTGTGGTTTTAAGCCACTAAATTTGTGGAAATTCATACAATACCCACAGGGTGAGAATTTGTGAGTTACTGTAGGTAACAGCTTCAGTGCCTAGCGCAGCTGGTGCTCGGTGGACCGCGATCAGAGGGCCGCGGGTAATCAGGGCAACGTGGAGGAATCCACACATCTGGATTCAAAACTCCATGCATGCCAGGAAACCACAGCAATGGCTAATGAAGAAGAGGTTGTTCTGTAGGCATTGGTGTGGAGACCAGCTGGTGACGAGGACAAGGACGATGACGATGACGTCACTGCTGTTTTCTGCATCCTCCCTGCCTGTGAGGCACTGAGCTAAGCGCTCTCCCTCCCTCCGATCCTCGTAAGGATATGTGGGATCTCTTTCAGTCCGAGAGAAACCACAAAGTAATTTTGGACTGGAGAAGTCTAACATAAAGAATTATTAACTGGGGGGCGCCTGGGGGGCTCAGTTGGTTGGGCAACTGCCTTCCGCTCAGGTCATGATCCCGGAATTCCCTCCCGGATGGAGTCCCGCAGTGCATCGGGCTCCCAGCTCTGCAGGGAGTCTGCTTCTCCCTCTGACCTTCTCCCTCTCATGCTCTCTCTCACTGTCAAATAAATAAAATCTTCAAAAAAAAAAAAAGAATTATTAACTGTGACGGGGATTGGAGTTCCAAGGGATTGGCCGGTAAGAAGAGGGCTCTAAAAAGAATATCGGAATAGCAGATATAAGGAGCAGCCTTCATCCCCAGGGCTGAGATAGAGCACTTCCTCCCCTAGCATCCCCCCCCCCCCCCCCCCCCCGGCCCACCCTCACCGCACCCACCCCCCAAGGACCTCCATCCAGGCCCAGGTCTGAGCTCCAGACCAGGTTGGAAAGGGAACGGCTGTAACTCATTGGATAGCAGAGAAGTTGCTAAAGTCCCGCGCAGATCCCATGGAACTTGCTGGAAAGTCATGCTTTAGGGGGCTGGGGAAGAGGCACTGTGCTGCTCCCAGGATGGGCCTGGGGGAGGAGGCTGATGGTGGGTGCTGCGGGCTCCCTGCGCGGAAGGAGCTTGTACCCGTGGCCGGAGCTGAGCCGGAGAAGCTGGACCAGCCACACAGACCAGAGGAGAGAAGCCCATGACCACCAGGAACCAAAGCCTCTGCCGCAAAAAAATGGCTGTCAGCGCCCTCTACCGGCAAAAGTTTAGCATTGTTCCACGTGGCTAAGGAAAATATTTAAAGGGCCCAGATCCATTTTTCGCAGAGCAGACAAATACGACGAATTTGGAGCTGAGAGGCAATAACTAACTGGCACAGAAACAGGGGTTCCGTGTTCACAGATAAGGAAATGGAGGCCGCAGAGAGGGGAAGCCGCACAAGCAGTCCCAGGATTTGCTTTGCTCTACAAAGCGTTTAGAATGCAGGTTGCAACATCCATGCTTCATCATTGTGGTGATAACTTCGCTGACCATGAACGTGCACAGACACAATCTCCAGCTTGGAGAAATACACACCACTTGCCAGTGGTTCCCTCCAGGGCGTGCAGATTACAGGGAATTCTCCCTGCTATATTATTAGGTTGAACAGTATGAAATCGCTGTGTTTGTAGGTCAAAAAATAGTGAAATATTGGAGATTTCATACAACTCAACATAGTACTTTTTAAAGATTTTTATTTATTCATTTGACAGAGAGAGTGAGCACAAGCAGGGGGAGCAGCAGGCAGAGGGAGAGGGAGAAGTAGGCTCCCAGCTGAGCAGGGAGCCGGACGTGGGGTTCGATTCCAGGACGCTGGGATCATGACCCGAGCTGGAGGCAGAAGCTTAACTGACTGAGCCACCCAGGTGCCCCTCAACATAGTACTTCTGTGATGTAATGTTTGAAGTTGTTATGAGTGTGAATTACTTTTATAAACAGAAAATTATATATATACACATATGCATGCATATGCTTACACACACACACACACACACACATATAAACAGTAAACATATGACTTACGTATGTGCCTTGGAAAGTCCTTCTGCTGTCTTGCCTGCAGTGGCATCTTTCCCTTCAATAAAATAGAAACTTTAAGCTTAGTTAACAGGGACCCAAAGACTTCAGGGGCAAATATTTGTTGTTCAACCTACTGAGTGGTTTCAAGAGCTACTGGCTAATGGTTCAAGCTTTATTCCTTCTCTTTTCTTTTCTTTTTTAAGTAGGTCCCATGCCCAGCATGGAGCCCAGTGCAGGGTTGAAACTCACAACCCTGAGATCAAGACCTGAGCTGAGACCAAGAGCCACAAACTCAACTGACTGAGCCCCCCAGGCGTGCCATGCTTTATTTCTTGACAGCTTTCCATGTGGGGAACTTGTCATTTGTGTTCTTCCTACTTCTTTTATGATATTTAAGTCATGAAACAGAAACACTGCTGTTAAACAATGGTGGGTCTTATGTGACAGTTAATCACATTTCATTTTAGAAAGTATTTAAATTTAAAAAACTTAAAAAAAAACACAAAAACTAAAAAAACTAAAAAAAAAAAAAGAAAGTATTTAAATTGTGGGGTGCCTGGGGGGCTCAGTTGGTTAAGACACTGCCTTAGGCTCAGGTCATGATCCTGTAGTCCCAGG
Source organism: Taxidea taxus jeffersonii (assembly GCA_003697995.1). Lineage (NCBI taxonomy): Eukaryota > Metazoa > Chordata > Mammalia > Carnivora > Mustelidae > Taxidea > Taxidea taxus. Next base: position 16,022 of record RCUC01167088.1, read on the forward strand.
ATCGAGTCCTGAGTCGGGCTTCCTGCTTAGCAGGGCTCGGCTTCTCCCTCTGACCCTCCCTATCTCATGCTTTCTCACTCTCTCTTTCTCTCAAATAAATAAAATCTTAAAAAAAAAAAACTTATAAATTTTCACAAGAAAACTATAAACTAAAACGTCTTATGAATATGAATGCAAAAATCACCAAATCAGTAAGGCAACTAGCAACATTAAAAAGAATTATATAAAAGCACCTGGGGGGCTCAGTGGGTTGGGGCCTCTGCCTTCAGCTTGGGTCATGATCCCAGGGTCCTGGGATGGAGACCAGCATCGGGCTCTCTGCTCAGCGGGGAGCCTGCTTCCCTTCCTCTCTCTCTGCCTGCCTACTTGTGATCTCTGTCAAATAAATAAATAAAATATTTTTTAAAAAGAATTATATACCACAACCAAGTAGGATTTATCTTAAGGATGCAAAGTCGGTTTAACATGTGATGATTAATGTAACATGTAATATCAACACACCCTGCCAGTGCAATACATCATATTAATAGAATAAAAAACAAACACATGATCATCTCGATAAATGCAGAAAAAGCATATGACAAAACCCAACACACTTTTATAATAAAAACTCTCAATAGAGACGCCTGGGTGAATCAGTCGGTTGTGCGTCTGCCTTTGGCTCAAGTTGTAACCCCCCGTTCCCGGGATCGAGTCCCATGTCGGTCTCCATGTTGGTCACTGGAGAGCCTGTTTCTCCCTCTGCCTGCTGCCCTCTCCACCCCCCCCAACTTGTGCTCTCTCTCTCTCTCTCTCTGATAAATAAATCAGTAAATAAATAAAATCTTTTTTAAAAATTAAAAATAATAAAAATTTAAAAAGCTCTCAACACACAGGAATAGAATGCAACTTCCTGACCCTGATAAGGCATCTATGAAAAACTCACAGCAAATATCACACTGAAGGTGAAAGATTGAATACTTTCCTTGTGAGGTCAGGAACAAAACAAGGATGTCCACTTCACCACCTCCATTCAACATTGTACTGGAGATTCGGGTCAGGGAAATCAGCAAGAAGAAAAAAAAAACATCTATATTGGAAAGGAAGAAGTATAGCTCTATTTGCAGAAGACATGATCTTGTATATAGAAAACCTAAGGAAGTCATGCCAAAGCTATTAGAACTTCTTTTTTAAAGATTGATTGATTGATTGATTGATCTGACAGAGTGAGAGAGGGAACACAAGCAGGGGGAGTGGGAGAGGGAAAAGCAGCTTCCGGCTGAGCAGAGAGCCCAATGTGGGGCTCGATCCCAGGACCCTGTGATCATGACCTGAGCCGAAGGCAGATGTTTAACAACTGAGCCACCCAGGCGCCCCAAAAGCTATTCAAATTAATAAAGGCACCCAATAAGTTTCCAAGATCCAATTAAAAATTTTAAAAATTATATTTCTATAAACTAGCAGCGAACATCCTGTAAATGAAATTACAGGTTGAAGCCCCTGCCTTTGGCTCAGGTCATGATCCCAGGACCGCATCTGGCTCTCTGCTCAGCAGGGAGCCTACTTCCCTTCCTCTCTCTCTGCCTGCTTCTCTCAGTCAAATAAATAAACAAAATCTTTTAAAAAAGAAATTAAGGGACACCTGGGTGGCTCAGTTGGTTAAGCGGCTGCCTTCGGCTCAGGTCATGATCCCAGCGTTCTGGGATCGAGTCCCACATGGGGCTCCTTGCTTGGCAGGGAGCCTGCTTCTCCCTCTGCCTCTGCCTGCCACTCTGTCTGCCTGTGTTCGCTCTCGCTCTCTCTCTAACAAATAAATAAATAAAATCTTTAAAAAAAAAAATGGGCCAAAAAAATAAAATAAAAAAGAAATTAAGAAAACAATTCCAGGGGTGCCTGGTTGGCTCAAATAGTTAAGCATCTGCCTTCGGCTCAGGTCATGATCCTCAGGTCCTGGGATTGAGCCCTGCATCAGGCTCCCTGCTCGGTGGAAAGCCTGCTTCTCCCTCTCCCACTCCCCCTGCTTGTGTTCCCTCTCTCGCTGTGTCTCTCTCTGTCCAATAAATAAATAAATAAATAAAAAGAATTCCACCTACAAGAGCATGAAAAGAATAAAATATTTGGGAATAAATTTGACAATAGAAATACAAAATATGTACTCCGAAAACTACAAAAAACATTGTTGAGTGACACTGAAGAATGTCTAAGTCAAAGGGAAAACATCCCACACCGACAGATGGAGAACTTGATACGAAGATGGTGATATTCCCCCAGATGGATCTACAGATCAATACAATCTTTATCAAAAGTCCAGCTGGCTCTTTTGTAGAAATTGATAAGGTGGTTTTTAAATTCACATGGAAGTGTCACCTGTGTGTCTCAATCGATGAAGGGTCTGCCTTTGACTTGGGTCATGATCTTGAGATCATGGTCTTGAGATCAAACCCTGTATTGGGCCCCTGCTCAAGAATTTTATTCTTGGATTAGAATGAAATCTTAAAACTTAATAATAATAATAATAAACATATAGAGAAACAGAATAGAATTAAGAGTTCTAAAATATCTCGACTCTGGTAGTAATTATGTGGGTACATACATTTGTCAGAACCCATTTACCTGTCCACGAAAAAGCTGTGAATTCTGTTGCATATAAATTATACCTGGTTAGAAAATTTTTTTTTAAGAAACATGCTTCCTGACTCAAAGAGTCAAGCCAAAGTACAATGGAACCTTGACAAAGTACACACCTAGTGCGGCCCAGAGGACGCACACGCTGCCCAAGGACCCACACATCTACCCGCAGCAGGCTGTGGTGTGTGACAACGTGCCAGCTTCTCTGCTTCTGGGTTTCCTGACGACGCTTGTTTGTAGAGAACAATCTTTCCCAACCAACGATTCCTGTGGGGAGACGGGGAAGGCACCCTTGCTTGGTTTGAGGTGGGGGAGATGGAGGCAGGAGGTGGACCGATATTCAAGGTCCCTTGGTCAGATTATGATGGTTAACAGTCTGGAAGAAGACAGGGGCCACTGAGGCAGGGGCACAGAGTGCACATTAGAAACATCCATCAGGCTGCATCCTGGGGAAAAGACTGGAAGGAATAAAAGAATCTTCTAGAGCGCCATCAGGAGGAGTCATAGTGGTCCGGTGAGGGGAGCTGGGGTTGGGCCTGGGCGGAGGCAGTGGGCAATGCAGAACCTGGGGTGGAGAGGCAGGAATGAAAACAGAGGGTAGAATAGATGTTTCTCACACAGGCTCCAAGGATTGACCCCTCAGAAACCATCATTGAAAGAACTTCCAGAAGATGTGTGTGCCTTATGAGGAAGGACCTTGAGCCCAGAAGGAAGAGGATTCAAGAAAGCCATGATAAGCAGAGAAAGGGACCAGAATTCCTCAGGCGGAAAGGACAATGATTAGCATTCATGTGGGGACATGGGAAGATAAGGTGGTTGCTGGGTCCTCAGCAGTAGCAGTCAGGGATGTGCTGAGGTTCTTGTGCTTTGGGCGGAGGGTACAGAGCCCCGGATAGCTGTGGTTCTCAGTGCCCTGCTTCCAAATGCAAGGGGATATCAAAAGATTAGAAACAGTGTGAGTTTCAAAGCCATGGGAAAAGAGACAAAGGAATCAAGAGGAGGTGAAGGTAGGGGAGGCTGGGGAAAGGAGGCAGCGCGGGGAGCTGGAGGCATCTACAGCTCAGCAGGGGCGTGGAGCAGCTCAGGACAGAGGACCATCTGGAACTGAGGGTGTGACCCCACAGACGGATAGCCTTCTGGGCTCATGCTGGGCTCATGCTGTGCTCCTCCCTTGGGGTGATCTGCCCCGTACGTGTGAGCCCCAACATTTCACTAAGGCCTGGATGTGTGCAGAGTGTGTGGGCACGTGGCTTCAAATCTCAGGCCCTGACTCTCGGTGACCCGTGCGCTACTGCTATGAGTGAAGGAGCGGGCTGGTGCGGGATGTGACCGTCCAGTGGGGTGACCAGTGCTAACGCTTGGATGGGAAACCAGAACACAGGTGTCCGGGAGGCTCAGAGATGGGAGAGGATGGGCGCGGGAGGATGGGAGGGGGGAGGGCAGCTTTAGGGAGGGCGGAGGACAGGCAGGGAAGTTTTCATCACCGAGGGAGCTTCTGAGCTGGGCCTGGAAGGAAGAGAGGGATTTACACGTGGAGAAAAGCAGGGCAGAAAATATGCCAGAAAGGGGGAAAGGCACGAGGGAAGGCCACATATAAGACAGTGAGGGGCTGCGTGTGGGGAGAAAATGGCCCTTTCAGGGGGAAGGAAGGGCTGCGGGTCCAGCAGGGGTGTGGGTGTTCAGAGGCTGGATGGAGGCAGGTAAGGAGGCACAGACGGAATCCGGACGGCCCCTATCAGGGTCAGTGGCAGTGGGCGAGCAGGGAGCGGAGCGGGGTCTCGGTCTCCCGATGGGTGGCGAAGACACCCCGCAGCCGCAGCCACAGGGAAGGTGACAGGGACGGCAGCCTGGTGGGCAGGTGAGTGGGAGGGAGGAGGCGGGATGGGCCCGTGGGACCCGGGATGAGATGCCAGGGAGAGAAGCGGAAGAGGCGGGGAGCACCTGCTGTGGGGAGGAGGGCACCCACCGAGAGGTTCCAGCCCCAAACCCAAATGGGGGTTTGAGACTCTCCAAGGGGGACACATCACACGTCAAAGCTTCCGGCGGAGGGAGAGGGGGAGGTCCAGTGGTCCTGCGTTTGCCCATCTCCCAAGGCTCCATCCCGCGCCCTGCTTCCTTTCCTTCCGGGCCGTGACCGCGGGACAGTCTCTGTCAGCTGGCCGTCCTCGGGGTGCCGGCTCCACCAGGGCACAGACCTTGACGGCTGCTTCCTCGCCGTGTCTCCAGGCCTAGGACGGGGCCTGGCTCACAGCCGGTCGGGAAGGGCTCAATGGGTGCCTAAAGAAGGAAACGCACGAAAGGAGGGAGAGAAGCAGAGCCCAGAGCGGACTGAACTGCACAGAGAAGCCAGAAAGCTCTCCCCGGCGCCTCCGGCACGTGGTCCTCAAAGGACCCCCCCCTCTGACAGGGGGTTCCTGGTAGCAGGACCCCAGTTCACCCCCTCTGACCACCGGGACCCAGTCTTCCCCCCAGGACATCCCCAACAACACTGGCCTCCTTGTCTTCACCCGCCCCAGAACCTCCCCTCCTGCCCCGCTCTGTCCCTCTCGTGGCCAGCACGTCTGTCCCCAGAAACCAAGAGCCTTCCTCAAAGCCACTGTGCCCCTCAGTCCCAGCCTAAGCATCTCATTCCCTCAATGCCCTGGTCCCCAGACCTCCAGTCTCTGCTCACCGACATTGCGGCCAGAATCGTGTTCCATCATCTGCTCCCCGGGGCAAAGCCGGAACTTCTCGGGCCTTCCAGGGCCTTAACCACTAGCTTTCCACCAGCCACTCCAGCTTCTCCCTCTCCCCTACCTCCAGACTCCCCCAAGCCACACTGGGTTGCCAGTGCCCTGCATTTTCCTACCTAGGAGCGCCAGGCTCTTCTCCCCAGATGCAGGTCACTCTTCTCTCCTCCAGCCGGCAAACTCCTATTCATTCTTTGAGGCCCCGCCCACATGCCCCTGCCCCCCTCCAGCCCTCCCTGAATTCTCCCGAATGAGAGCACCGCCTCTGTGCTCCTCCAGTGAGCCCTGGGTATGTGATACACATAGCCTGTTCTTTGTGACAGCATCCTGGGTTAGATATTGTTACGGCCATTTGACAGGAGAATAAAACAAGGCTTAAAGGGGGTAAGTAACTTTCCCAAGTGTGCACGGCCAGTAGGTTCAGGAATCAGGACTGGAGCTGGAGTTTCACACTGCTGTATGGAGGTGTACGATCATTGTTTCATTTCTTTTCTTTTTTTCTTTCTGATTTTATTTCTTTATTTCAGAGAGAGAGCATGAGTGAGGGAGGGACAGAGGGAAAAGCAGACTCCCGAGTGAGCAGGGAGCCCAATACAGGGCTCGATCCCAGGACCCCGAAATCATGATCTGAACCAAAGGCAGACGCTTAACTGACCGAGCCACCTAGGGGCCCCTCATCGTTTCTTTAAATCGCTCTGCTTCAAGACTTGGAGCTGCAGGGGGCGCCTGGGTGGCTCAGTGGGTTAAGCCTCTGCCTTGGGCTCAGGTCATGATCTCAGGGTCCTGGGATTGAGCCCCACATCGGGCTCTCTGCTCAACAGGGAGCCTGCTTCCCTGCCTTTCTCTCTCTGCCTGCCTCTCTGCCTACTTGTGATCTCTGTCAAATAAATAAATAAAATCTTTAAAAAAGAAGAAGAGAGAAAGAAAGGAAGGAAGGAAGGAAGAAGAAAAATGCAATTTAACGTCACCTGGGTGGCTCAGTTGGTCGGGCATCTGCCTTCGGCTCAGGTCGTGATCTCAGGGTCCTGGGATCGAGTCCTGTGTCAGGCTCCTTGCTGAGCAGGGAGTCTGCTTCTCTTTCTCCCTCTGCCCCTCTCTCCTTCTCTCTCTCTTTCAAATACATAAAAATCTTAAAAAAAAAAAAACAAAAACCTGCATACACCTATTATACAACATACCAAGAAAAAGGAAAGTATATGTCCACACAGACTTGTACACAATTGCTTACAGAAGCTTGATTCCTAATTTCAAAAAAGTGGTAATAACTCAAATATCCATACCATGGAATACTACTCAGCAATAAAAATGTTTGTTGAACAAACTCAAGCGTGTTAGGAAGTATTTCAAGGACAGTGTCTGCAATGTTACATTCATCCACTAGATGGCAGCAAAAGCCCACTCACTTCCAATTCCATGACTTGGCATTAACCCCATTTAACTGGTGGGAAAACAAAGGAGTGGGGGGCGGGGCAGGTGACACCCCAAGTCTGCCATCCTGCCAGAGCCAGGACCCAGGATTTGGCCTACACTTTCTGGACTTTCTGGGCTTCTGCATCGACAACCCATAGAGATACTCCCCCACCTTGGTCAGCAGACCTGGTCCCCCTCCCCTGTCCTACCCCCCACCCCAAGTGCTCCCTCTCCTATCACCCCTGCCCTGTAGTGAAGTCAGAAATCTGCTGCCTGCGTCCTACCAGCTAGCGCTGGGCCTGGGAGGCCTGAGGGGAAGCTTGTGAGGGTGAGAAATGGGGGGGGGGCTACCCCTTGAACTCAGGTGTGTTCTAGCCGCTGCCAGGATTACCAAGATGATGAAATCCAAAGCACCCGGTAGGAGACCCGTCCGTACAGCTGGATCTAAATGCCGGCCCTTTGTCTGTGATCATGACCCAGCCCCTTAACCTGGACATAACCTTTCGAGGGACATCATGTTGGCCTCTGCATCCCCCTTCCGTGCTCAGAGAGGATAAGAAGCAGCTTCCGGGCTGCTTTTCTACCTTCCTGTCACTGACTGGCTGGTCTTTACGTTACCAATCCTGGCCAATTTAAAACGTGCCCAGCACCAGGAACCACGTAACCCCCAGCAACTGCATACGAGGCGTTTCTCTCTTACTTTGCTCTCCAGTGAAGTCTTGTGCTCCCAGGGAGCCTTTCAACTCTGGAAGAACACGGAAGGCCTTTCTCCAACAACAGTAAGACAGCAGTTGAGAAGAGGGACTTAACCAGGCTCAGCGGACCGTGGCTCAGCCTCTCCCTATCCCCTGCCTGTTAGATCACTTGAAAGGAAAAGTCCCTCCACCTGCATGGGCTGGGTGGGCTGGGTAGGGCGGGGGGTGTGCTGCCGGCCGATCTGGACCGTGGTTCAGGGATCAAATCCCAGCGCCACTGCTTTGGCAAAGAGACCCAAAGCCTGCTTCTCCCTTACCACCTTCCTGAGTTGTTAAGTAGAAAAGAAAAAAAGAAAAAAAAAAGGCCTGAGAGTTCTGTTCACTAAGGCCCCTGGGCTGGTCTAAGTGTGGCCACCAGGTGTCCCAGGATGGGGGGGGGGGGCTCTGCCGGGTGTAGCATCTTGTTTAGATGCGGTTCCCCACTCTCCTAGGTCCAGCTGGGTTGGGGCGCGTTGGGAGCACAAGCAGGGACACTTTCGGGATGTGGCTGCCAGCTAAAACCAGCTACCTCACCGGGGGCCGTGTGTGCAAAGCTCTCAAATGGTTGCCACTGAGGGAAGATCACGTAGTATCCAACACATTCCACCCAACAGGACCCCACGACCCACTTGTTTCAGGAACTGGGAATGGGTTATACGATCAGGGGTAACCCAAGAACCACTACACAGACCTTGTTCTATTGGCACCAAGTGCCCCTAGGCCTGCAAGGGCTTTTTCAGAAGCACCGGTGTCTCCGCAGCAGTTACGCCCCCACCCAACTCGGCAACTGCTCACTACCAAGCAGACCCCTTTTCCTGTGTGTCAGGTCGCTGGGTCCCTTAGGCTGCTGACACTATACCACTTCCCAAGTCCCTCTTGCTGTTGTCATGGTCACTAGCAAGAACACCAAGAACCACTCCCCCCTCCCCACAAAACACCCCACCTTCCCTCAGGTACTCATGGACAGAGGTTTGGCTTATATACAAAAGAATCACACCAATGAAGAGCTTTTCAACTTTGTTTTTATTAACATGAAATTTTTAAGTCTGCAATAGTAAGGCTTCTCCAAACACTGGACGCAGGGGGGCTACCTGAAAATTAAGAAACAAGCAGTTATCATTAGGCTCCCACATAAATACAAATGGATTTAGGTTTTCAACAACTGCAACGACGCTCTTTTCCAACCGTTTCCAAACCCCAAAGAGCCAAGCACCTCAAGAGAAGAGGAAAACAAAGAGAGGCCTGAAGACAGATTACAGTCAAGCAAAGACGCCGCAGGGATTTGAACCCTGTCCTGGGAATCAGGAGTGCCAACCACCAGCATCTTTTGCTTTTTTTTTTTAAAGCTAGGGAAAGGCCAAAAAGCAAAACCTGAGAAAACAAAATTTTGTTTTCTCAGGAAAAGAAAAACCTTTGCAACCCTACTGAAGAACACTGGAGAATCTGCTTCAGCTAAGATGCTAGCTTGGCCAAGTCTGTTATGTTCACCTGAAAAAGTCTTAGCAGAGAATTTTTGCAATCCCACCCCAACAGTCCTCCAGACTAAAATGCCTACTTCTTCCGGTTTTACGGTGTACTTTCCCACCCAGCATCACAGTCTCAAACGTTGCTTCTCCATTTACTGGCTTAAGTGTTTTAATCACAGGGAATGGTGTTAAATATTTAATCATAAAGGTTTTGGTTGTGGTTTTAATAACCATTTACAGGCAAATGCATGGCCTTTCTAGTAGTGTGACCCACCAGAAGACCTCAGCAGCACGGTTACCTGGAAACCGATTCCAGATCATACCCTCAAGGATCCAAGCTACCGGCGGCATCGAGGTGAGGGGTGAAGGGTCTGCGCTAGGCCAAAGGCAGGGAGTGGCGATGTGGCAGAGAAGTCACTTGTGGGGAGACCTTGCATTTTACCAGGCTTCTGGAAAAGCTAGGGAAAAGTGGTTGCCCGCTTTCCCCGTCTCCCTCCCCTTTGACCATCACTTGAGGTCTGCGCTTTTGAAAAGCTGCTATAAAAGCAGCGTAATTAAATGGCAGGACAAGCCCAGGGGTACAGAAGGTACTCGAAAACATCCCTTCAGATGCTCCAACCCCCGGAGAGCGCCTCGGTGCCTGTCTGCCAAGGGTGTTGAGGCAAGTCCTCATTTCTAACAGAAGCCGGGGTGTATGAGGCCGACACCTCCGCCAACAGGATTTGTATTGACCTTAGTATAATAGCGCTTTGTTGTCTCTCTTGCCACAGGAAGGCTCCGTGCTTGTCCTACTTTAAGCCTTCGGGCGCCTTTTGGGAGGGGTACCTGAAAAATCTTAAAAAAAGGCTTAGCGCCCACCTCACCCCTCCACCCCCAGGCCAACACACAGCTTGCTCACATGCTCCTTATTCCAGCATGAAGCCGAAAAGTCTATTTAACACTAAATTATTTATTCATAATGGCTCTGGCTTGGTATGTAAATATAGAAAAAAACTTGGTCACCTGTTGTCCTCATTTTGTCCACTGGTGAATTCAACTGGAAGCTCCTTCTACAGTCTGAAGAATACCATCTGAAAGAACTAGTGGTTCCCAATCCCCACATTTAAACTGGAATGTTTATTTAAAGTAAGCAAGCTATTTTGTTTCCTTACTGGTCTGGCTTCTCTGGCCCTTCGCATACGTCTGCTGTTCTGAATGTTCCTGCGTATAAGAATTAAGACCAAGGGAGGGGAGAGAGAAACCCACACAAACACAATGCACTAAGACCACTGAGCTGGTAAACATTTCCACTTGCCAGTTACATTTCTTGAAGGCTGTTGCTTGTTTGGAATTTATGTCTTGTCACTGATCTTAAGATTCCATCTGGAAAAGACTAAAGGCTTCAGTGCCCTCCCCACCCCCCTACCAGAAGTGAACAAAAAGCATTTTACCTAAGAAGCACAGCAAAAGGTACTTGGCTTCAATCACAAACACGAATGCTTAAAGCTGCAGCAATTTCCTCAACACTCAGCCTGTATCACTCAGCTGGATTTTCCTCCAACAATCACTACTCCAAGCATTGGGGGAACAACTTTAAATCACACTCCAGTCGCTTCACAATGCATTCTAATAGCAGCAGATCAGAACAGTACTGCGTTACTTGCCAACAGAACACACAGACCTGAGGGCAAGACAACTGCATTCTCTGCGTGGTCTGTAAAAAAGAAGCTAAAACAAGTAAGCCCCACCCCCTCCCCCCTTCCCTCCAAAACCGGGGCGAAAAGTTTACTTGAGTTGGATGCTGATACACTGCCAAGGTCTCACACACTCCCTAGGAGAACAGAAGGCAGAGCCAAGCGCTTATATGCAAGCCAAAGTCCTGAACAGCTTCATGAAGGATGAAATGAAGCCTCTGCAAAGGAAAATTCTTTAAAAACCAACATGCCCCCCTCCCCCGCCAGTACCTGCGGGAAAAGGCCAGCTGTGTGAACACTGGCTGACACTAGCTGAGATTATTAGCGTTTAAAGTTAACATGCAAACTCTGGGCATGTGGCCGGTATGTTACTACTCTACCACTGTCGGTAGAGATCCCTAGAGCTTTCTGGAAGCAGTTTTGGGTGTAGTTACCTGTTACTCTGATCAGTATCTCCCACCTGTCTAAGAGACATTTTATTCCTTATTTAGAGGGCCTCTACTGCCATGTGCCTGGAATTATTAAATGCTCATCACTTTACGAAGGATAAAAGATTTTTCCTGCCTTAAAGTTAAATTCGTTCTTCCGCTCAATTCCTGATCTTGTCCATTAAAGAGTGTTCGCAGACAAAGTTTCTGAAAGATTAGAGAAGAATCCCCCCAAGATTGCCCAACACTAACTACAAACAAACAAACACTTTATTTAAATGAGGAGACCACTTTCTAAAAACATACATTCTCTATATTAAAAGGTTTTTATTTTGCATGATTTAATGTTTTCTGCACAACGTACATCACGACACACTTAAACTTTAGCAAGATTAACATCAGATAGATCTTTAACAGCACAATATGCTAGCCTTTTGTAGGACTTAATGCTCAACAAATTTAGTTTTTATAAACAAATTATTAAGGCACTACTTTTCAAGGCTTTTAAAGGTTACTTGCCTGAGTGAGGTGTGCTATCCCATCGTGGATGCCACAGGTCAAAGTCCTGCTTAATTTTAAAGGCTAAATGGGAAAATCCCTCACAAGCCTGGAATCCCTTAGGAAAGGGTCAGGAGAAACAGCCACATTCAATACTGAAGACCTCCAGAGCTCTCGTTAAGAATAAGCACTTATTCCTAACATGCAATACTGCATATTCAAGTTAAACTTATCTGTTAACAGCTGCCTGCTGTTTCCTGCTCCCAGATGAAATGAAGCAACTCTTCTGATAACGAAGAGAAACCTGTCTGAGGCAAACGAAAGATTGGCAAACAGCACAGCCTCCTTTCAATCCACTTGATCCCACTTTGAATTATTTCAGCTTCTTTTATTCCAGTATTAATGTTGGTATTATTTTCATTTCATTTCATTTCATTCTGCTTTTGTAAAAGCAGTATTTTGAGATGGACATTTGATCTTCGTTGTGTTTCTCATAATTCATTATATTATTTCTCATTTCTCTTTTGTGGGTATAGCTTGATAGGCCATAACTTTTAAATGGTAGATTCCATTAACTTTTTCTTTTTTTTTCCATTAACTTTAAAGTGGTGGTTTCATTTGCTTTTTTTTGGCATATGCAGACAATTGCCTTCATCAGTAGTTAAGGATCTCAGGGTTATGCTTTTTCCCCCATGGAGGTATGAAATATAATCTTTTCTGCCTTTACTTATCATTCACCAAGGAGCTGATTGATCCCTCTCCATCTAGGCCATCATACTGCCAGGCTGGTTATGACTCAGAAGTTGTTATCTGAAAAAAGTCTACAGAAAAAAAAAGGTTTCCCCTCCCTCATCCACAAAACCCCACCCTCATTATCAGAAATTAAACAATTTATAAGTAATTTTGAAGCATACCTTAACATCTTGTTTGCAGTTGCAAGGGAAAAATACTTTTCCTACACTAAAAAATACGAACTTGCTTATGCACAACTGAAAATAGAATCTTACTTGAGAATATAAAAGCTACCATCAGAAGAAATCCCTTGAGGATCATTAAGCCACTTCCTTTGCTCTGAAGCTCCTATAGTAGTAGTATTAAGTTATATTAAATCACCTGAAAAAAATTCCAAAAGAGAACCGCACACTACCATATCCAATCAACTTTAGCCATTTTCTTCTTAAATTCCCAAAGTATTACCGAAGTCAGCCAGTGGGCTAAGCCAACCCCCAAGTCCTCATAACTTTCCTTCCCCCAGGCCCTACACTCTGAAATCCAGTGGATCTTCATGAACTTCCCCAGCTGCCCAATTTAAAAATTGGGGGAAAACAAAAACTAGAGGATTGGGAGTTACTTGCCAACTTGGAAGTTGAGATTCCTTTAGTTTTTCCATCCTAAGTATTTAAGTTCTCTGGCATGAGTTATCTGAAATCATAAACTAAACAATTACCTAACCCCCACCCTCCCAAATCCCAACCATTAACAGGCCACTGCCAACTGCCAAAATTCGCCCCTCCCCTTCAATAAAATTGTAAAGGTCACGTTACTTGAAAACTTAACTTCAACATCTGGCCTAGTCAAGCTCTTCTGAAGTGCTCCTGAGAGGACTGATTATGAACCAAAGCTGCACTGTGCTGTACCATTTCAGCTTCAACTGGAAATACTCTTCCAAGGAAAAAAGCAGCTCCAATCCCTGAAGGTGTTCGTGCCAACAGCATAGCAGTACAATCCTCCTCTACCCCCGTTTGTCAATAGTACTCTAGCATCTGTGGAAAATCTTAGAAAGAACATTTTCTCCCCCACCCTCTTCCCTGTAAGGCCACCCCAAAATAATGTAACAAATGTAAAGGGTTACATATTAAAAATCTGAGAAAGGGGTGGGAAAAAAAGAGTGAACTACCAGCCATTTCTCCAATGGACAGCTCCGCCACAGAACTGAAAAGAGAGCTGCTCGGGCTCTAGTTTCTAGAAACTGTACACCTGTGGTGCTCTGATTATCCTGATACTGGAATTTTCTTTTTTTCTGTTACCTTGAGTCACTTGCCTTTGGGACTCTAGACAGACCTAAGGGGAAAAGAACTCAAAACATATTTTGCCCCCCATGCCCACAAAAAAAACCTTTTCCCCCCATGATTACACACCCGAGCTCCACATTTAGTACACTTTATATATAGGGTAAGGGAGGAAAAACGGGTCATCTATGCATCCAGCTGAAAGGCTTCATACCCCAAGCTACAAGTAAACACTCAGAAACCTTGTCTCGTTTGTTCTATCGAATGCATTTGGTTTCCCTCGAATTGGTTAGGAACAAAAAACTTGCCATCTACCAGTCCTCCGGGCCTTGGAGTCTGCCCTCATAAGCTTCAGACAAGGTGAGAAAACAAGCCTGAAAGAAAGAGAAACCTCCAACACCCGGCCGGCCTACACCCCACCGATCCCTCAGCGCTTCGGGACGCAACTCCCCCGTTACCGTGAAGGCGAAGGAAAGGTTACCACACGCCAGCTCCAGACAGCCCGCGAGCCGACCTCTCGGGCTTTTACACACCACTCGCTCTCCCCGCGGCCTCGCGCACTGGGCGCCGCTATCTATCCTCCACGGCGCCCGCTCGCCGCCCCGCCGCTCGCTAGCTTCAGCACCGCCGCGCGGGCTCCTGCTGCCCGGACTCCTCTCCTAGCTCCACCTCCGCAGGGCCGGGCTCCGTCTGTCCTCCTAGCTTCCTTCCTCCACCAAACCGCACCGGCTCCCGGACTCCGCTTTCCTTCCTATCTTCACCACGAACTGCCGCTCGCTCCTCCGTCCTAGCTTCACCGACACCGGCGCCTGGAATCCTGTCTGCCGCTCCTCTCTTCCTAGATCACTGCGGCCACTTCTGCGCGGTCCCTGGGTCCGCTGCCCATTAACGCTAGTCCTCGGGTTTTAAGAAATCAGCTTAGCTCAAGTCCAATGTGAAAACGTTAAGCTGGTGGTTACTCTTGATCTTGAATTAACTTGTTACGGATCTTTAACTCCTCCAAGACACTAAACGCTACTGTATGTATTTCAACTCACGTTGTTAACTCTCCAAAAATATCCTGCCTGAATTCCTAAGGTAACTTCAGTCCTTTTGGGAGCAAAAGCTGTAGGAGCGCTTTTAACCTTCCCGTCTAGCTTCGGGATAATTCTTCTAAGCCGGTCCCGGTCTACAGTACTTCTGACACCCTCCTCTTCTCCAAGCTAGCTTCCGCACCACCAGAAATTGAATTCAGGGGCTTTTACGAAAAACTCCAGGAAGAACTTAAAAACTAATTGCCTTAGTTTTCCTTTCTTGTACTTTAGCGAAATTTTTTTGGCTTAACCTTTCCTATCTTCTTTTTGACGTCTATTTGTGCGCTTGCATTCAATGGCTGTCCTAGCTGGTTTTCCATTTTCTACCTGAAATACCTTCCCTGACCGTATTTTCCACCTTAGTTCTCAACTTGTAACTGAGACCTTAGTTGCCTTGTTTTTCTAGTTTCCTTTTCTTCTTCTTCCTGCCTTCAAGGTCTATTTTTCTGTCTTCTAAAAGGCGTTTTTCTTCCAATTTTCCTATCTTCTCTAAATATCTTCACCTTCCTGTAGTTCTGTCTGTGAGTCTTCACCTTCCTGTACTTCTGTCTTCTGAGGTCTCCAATTTTCTAATCTCCAAATTTATATCCTACCGCTAATTTTTACCAAGTCATACCTTAAGGTGTAAGTTTCAAATGACGCAACTCTCGCTGCGCCATGAAGGGCTCTTATATCGCCTTTAAGTTAACCTTTTTAAAAGACCAACTTTTAATTTTAAGCATCGACAACTTGTCTTTTTAAAAACATTTAAGCTCTGTTTAGATAATTTACATTTCAACTTCAATCTAAAAGGCTGCCCTTCGATTTAAGGATTTTCTCAATGTCGGACTTTGCCGTCCTTTTAGCTATTTTTTAAAAATTAAGTTTACTCCACTCCATTAAGAAAGCTTCACCTCCTAACCTCCGTCTGGTTCTATTAAGAATTTTTTATTTCTTAAACTATTCTTTAAGATCTTCATTATTTTCCATTTAAATTTTTTAAAGACTACTGTAAAAGCTAAGCAGTATCTCAGTATTATTGCTATTTACATCCTAAAGAATCCTAACCCTTTCTAGCTTTTTTACAGAAAAAAACTTATCTGCAGTCTCCTCAAGCAGTGCCTCCTGCCTCCCGAGACGCCTCTGCGCTCGCTGCCTGAATGCCTGCCGCCCAGTCCCGGAGAGGCGTATTTATAGCCCACGACCGCCTCACGCCGCGATCTCAATAACCCTCCGCCGCCTTTGTGAGAGAAGCAAAAATAGTTCCTCGGACGGGTTAAAAATAGAATCAAGCTTTACAAGGTTTTCTAGATTTTTCGTGGCAGTTCAGGCAGTGTGATTACCGACTGTGTACCCGGAAAATATTCAAAACCTAGTAGTCAGATTTAAGCTGAAGGTTTAGGCAAAAACAAAAATCACATTTAAGTAGAGCAAACAGCTCCCCTAAACTCAACCACTGCTTGGGATTTTTTTTTTTTTAGTAGCTTTTCAAATATATTTTATAATTTCTGGGGAGTACGGGAGGTACTAGTTAGTGCTTTTCGAGTGGAGGTGAAGACGGGCTTGCGGACGGCCTTCGTTGCCATTACATAACCGAGCATCAGCCTGATCCACAGACCGCAGCCATCTTAGGCAAAGTGTCCCGTTTGTCCCCCTCAAACCGCCTCAGGTCCTGCGAGTTGGTTCTCAGGCTATACCGGACAAGCTCTGGTTTTCCTGTTATCTGCTCAAGAATTCTACTAAATGGGGAAATCCACTTCTAGAAAATGGCTCAAGTAGCCACAATGTACGGCTGTCCCCTGCGTCGGAGCTGGCGACCCCGGGGGGACTTGTGTTCCTTCCTTCATGCGCTGAATGTTCCCATCTTTGCAGTCACTAAATACTAGCTAGACCGCCACATTTTTGGCTGCCTTTTTCAGACCATGCCTACATTTTTTGTTCTGTGCATAGTGAACCGTTTCTAAGCTAAGAGCCTTCTCATTAAGGTTCTCAAAATCCAAATCTGTCAAAACCAAGTTTAAGGGTCCTCTTTGAGCCCCAAACGCCAAAGATTTTGCCTCCAAAGACAGAAGGACCTAAGGCAGCCGGTCCTGGAACGTTTCCTCAATTAGGAAACGCTCCTGAAGGGTTGGCTTTTCTACAGCTCGTGTTTTTAGGGTCTGTATTCTCGGGCTGGGCTCCACTCCTGAGGTTTTTTAAACCGGAGTTGCAGGGGAAACAAAAGCTCTTCCCCAAACCCAAAGCCTTTCCCTTGTGCAGTTTGAGTTCTGCTTCCAAAGCACCCCGTGGAATCTCCCAACTAAAGGAAGAGCTGACTAAGCACTGCGTGACAGGGATTCTGAGAAAAACCTCGTTTCCCGGGGCGTTAGAGGGGGAATCTGACTGCCCGGCGAGGCGGGGGGACTCGGAAACAATGGCGCCCGGGGGCTTCCCGACCCGGGTTTCCACGCGGCTAAAGCGGAATCTGGCGAGGTGGGCTTGGGGAGGGGGGCGCGTCCACGCCGACTCCACCCGGCCCGACTCTGCTCCGCGTCCAGATCCTCCGGGGCGCGGGGAGGGCTGCGGAAAGCCGCCTACCCGGAGGCCCCAGACGGCCTGGAGGAGCAGGACGCGCACAAAGGCTGGGGGAAGGGTGGGCCCAAAGCGCACTCCCCACACCCACCCGGCGGAGGAATACGCCGGCCGTGAGCCGCCGCCTCCCTTTTGTGAGGCGCCGGCTCGCGGGCGGGCACCGCTGGCTCTAACCGGATCCAGCCGGTCCGGGCCGCCTCCGCGAGCGGTGGCGGTTGGTGCAGAGCGCCCGTGCGCATGCGCGCCCCGCCCCCAGCCCCTGTGCCGTGCCAGGGAATGGCGTGGGGGGGGATGGGGCAGCTGGGTTTGGGTCCAGGCCTTCGTGGCAGCCCCTCTGCTCTTTCACCTCACTGGGGCTGCTCTTCCCTTCCGGGGCTACCGACCGCCCTCCCTCCTTTCCTCCCTCCCTCATTCCCGTTTACAGCCCAGCTCTGCCTTTTCTTCCCCTTTCCTGTGCTTTGTCATTCCTCCATGTTGTATCAAAGTCACCCATTAATTGAAAATTCGTGCCGGATCCGCTTGTGGTTATCAAATGCTCTTTCTTTCTTGGAACACACTTGGGGTGTTTGCATGCCCCGGGTCTTACTAGTCTAGAATGCGCCAAGTGGAAGGGGGTCTCCCGAGACTGACCCAGCAGCCGCCTCCCTTTTTGGAAAGGAAACAGAAGCAGAGGCGGTGAGGAGCGGCGGGACACCGTGGTTTAAAGCCTGGGCCCCACGACTGGGTGGTGACCCTCGTCCTCTCTCACTTCCAGGGGCTTTGTTGTGAAACCTACAAAAGGGCGAGTGAAAGCGGAGAGGGTCAGACAGAGGGTCATGACACGATAGAGTGACAGCTAAATAGTGACATGGGAACTGCAGAATCTTGGTACTTTTCAAAACCCCTTGGGCTCCTGTAAATGACAGTGGTTGTGAAGGCATCGGGGAGCGGGTGCCGGCCCCCCCCCCCTTTTCGCCGCCCCCACCCCATCCCCACCCCCGCCCTGAGCTGTTCCACTTCAATCGTTCTTCCCCACTTTGCTTTTAAGGACGGAATATTACTGAGATGCAGATGGTTCGCTTCAGACACAGGCTTGATGTTTGCTCTAGATCGGAAAATTTTTAGTGGGATTTTTAGCGCTGGAAGGAGGAAAACTGAGTTGGGTCACCTCATTTTGCAAACGGGGAGCTGGGAGCCTGGGGAGTTTGTGATCTGCCTAAAATCAGACGCAGCTAATTAGTACCAGAATCTATTCTTGAATCCCTGAAGTTGACCTCGAGCTGCCTCCCTCCCCTGCTGTGCCCTCTCCCCGGTGTCTTTAAGCCTCTGCTGCAGTTTTCTCCAGGGCTGGGGGAGGCCCCCCCCCACACCTGTACTAGTTAGTAAGTGAGTGATATTTTGGAGAATACGCATGCTAACCCTTGTTTGTACTGTGTAGGCCCAAACATTTACTGACTTCATCTCTCCTAGCTTTTGTTTGACAAAGATAGCTTTGCTGTCTCCAAGATATCCTCATTCCTTCCTCCTCTTTATATAGTGAGTCCCTTCTTTTCTGGAAAACTTATTAAACAAGTTGGGACCGCCTGGGTGGCAAGTTGGTTAAGCATCTGCCTTGGGTTCAGGTCCTCATCCCAGGGTCCTGGGATGGAGCCCCACAACGGGCTCCTTCCTCGGTGGGGAGCCTGCTTCTCCCTCTCCCTTGGCCTGCGGCTCCACCTCCTTGTGGTCTCTCTCTATATATCAAATAAAAAAATAAGATCCTTAAAAAAAAAAAAAAAAACAATAATAAACATGTTGGCCCCAAATCACCATGTTCCTCGGTGAGGATATTAATAATACATTTGATTATGTGCCTTTTTCTCAACTCCTTGAGGATTCCTTTAACGGAAAACTGCATTTTTTAAAGGATGTTTTTTTAAGATTTTATTTATTTGACAGCACGCAAGAATGCACAAGAGAGGGAACACAAGCACAGGCAGTGGGAGAGGGAGAGAAGCAGGCTTCCTGCAGAACAGGGAGCCCGATGTGGGGCTTGATCTGAGGACCTCGGGATCATGACCGCACCCGAAGGCAGATGCCCAACGACTAAAGCCACCCAGGTGCCCCAACACTGCATATTTTCAAAGCACCTCTTCTCTGGCCTGCATCCCTGTTCCTTTTAATCAGAATGTCTGATGGCAGTTGCCCTCTCCACTGATGCTTCCACATCCTGCATCACCACCATCTGAAACCTAACCTTCCTCTGGGCCTAAGGACTCAAATATAAGAGGGTAACTCCATTCTAGCGTGTGGTGTCATGCCCCGCCCTCATAAAAGCCTTGGCTAAAAATAGGTGGTCCTTGGTCTGTTTGTGGCAGTCACTCCACTGACGAACACCCGTGTGACCTTGGGCACTAACCCAGATAACTTCGGGTTGGCAGTTTCCTCCGGTGTAAAATGAGGAGATTAGACGAAAGGAGTGGCGATGCTAATTCTGTAAAATGCAGTAAACAAAGATGGGAAAGGAGCAGGAAAGATTTGAGGCCTCCTGGCTGAGGCTTCAAGGAGGCGGGGCAATGAAAAGGACTAAAGGAGCAAAAATTTAAGGTTAGGCCTCCAGGCCTTTTCCTCGGCAACCCCCGATCTATTGCTCCAGACTCACGTCATGCCAGAATTCTCCAGAGAATGCCGGAATCCACTCCACCTCCTCCCCTTTTAAGCAAGGCCAGTCTCGCTTGCTTACTCAAGAGAGGAGCTGTGGATGGCCTTCATTTCTGGGTCTGGGGT
Source organism: Taxidea taxus jeffersonii (assembly GCA_003697995.1). Taxonomy (NCBI): domain Eukaryota; kingdom Metazoa; phylum Chordata; class Mammalia; order Carnivora; family Mustelidae; genus Taxidea; species Taxidea taxus. Next base: position 35,944 of record RCUC01167088.1, read on the forward strand.
CCAGGGTTTAGTCTGGGTAAGACTCCCCCTACACCTCTTTTGTTCGATTTTATCTAATCCTGTGATTTTTATCTAATACTGCATTACCCAAGACTGTTTTGGGAATGCAGATCAAAAAGAAAAGGCAAGAGTAGTCCCCCAAAAAAACTTCTTTTTTTTTTTTTCTAAAGACTCTAGGAATTTGCAGTTTCCAGCCCCCTCCTGCTGCCTGCCCACCTTCCGGGAGCTGATCTCTGGAACAATAATGGTGCAAACGTTCGGCTCCCTGTCTTTGCACAGTGGTCAGCTCCGGCAGCTGGAAGGTCCCACAGAGGTGACACAGCTCAGGGTTCCATCAGAGGGAAGAGAGATCATTGTTTTCTAGGGGATTTTGAACAGCTAAAAACGTACAGAGGAGAAGGTCTGAAACCAACCCCTGACACCCGCCAGACGCACTATTACCCTGCAGAGAGCTGAGGGCAATTCCAGCAAAAACAAGTTAGCAAAACTACAGGCAGCCATGTCATTGGCCTTCCCCAGAATCCTGTCAGGAGGGGCAGCCCGGGGCTCTTCCCTCTCAGGCGCTGAACGTCCGAAGACAGAAAAGTACGAGCAACACTCTCCTGCTGTCTTCTTGAGAGAAGCCTCCATCTTCTCTCTGTACCCTCCTCGAGGATGTAGAGGATTCGGTTTGAGATAGAATCCTCTTTCTGAGGAGAACAAAGAAGAAGGTATCTTGGAAGGACAGTTCTCCCACCCCCAGCCCATGAGCTCCCTGGGGCTCGTTCCCTTCTTTAGTTTATTCACCACATAATGTCCTTGGCGCTGGGCCCTGCCGCCTGTTTGCGGATCTTTCTGGAAGGCCTGGCAATGGAAGCCCAGCTGTAGCACCACGGGCTGTTGGAGGACAGAGTGACAACAAAGGGCAGAACATGGCTCTCTAAGGGGGCCGCTTCAGCTTCATCTCCCCAACTTAAGAGCTCTGCGGGGCCCCTCGCAGGCTTCACCCCCAGCGTTTCTAGACCTTCTTTCCCCACACTGTCCTCCTCCCTCTGGCCGCTCCTCTTGTCCCAGTTAGTGTTCAGTGGAGACTTTCTTCGGACCGCCTCTCCCGGGCCGAGAACATTCTGCTGTGCTCTCCGTGGCCCCTCCGTTGTGCCCGGATGTGTCCGCAGGATGGCCTTCCCCACAGCGCACGGCTTTCTGTTCTGTGACTTTGACTGAGCGCTGGGCTGCTCACTTTCCATGACCTTCTAGTTCTCAGCCCAGTTGCCTGTGAGGGAGACGCTGCTGCCGCCCCTGAGACTGAGGAGGAAACTGAGGCCCGGGACGTCTCCCTCGCCACCATTAGTGCCTAACACACAACAGAAGCTCGATGTGTGTCTACTGAGCACTGACTACATGAATGCATCGGAAAACATCTCTTTTGGAGTTAAAACTCCAAGTGGAGTAGGGAAGGGGCACGCGTGGCCCATGTTCAGCCAGGGCTGGACTGACTGACCGGTCACCGAGCCCAGGAGGGGCTGTGAAGGACCAAGGGGTCCCGGACCTGGAACAGCCCGGCCGGAGTCACTTGTGAAAAATAAGCTCGGTCATCCTGTGAAGCTTCCAGCAGTTGGTTGCGCTGTGTGAGCGCGGAGGGGAGGGGTGTCAGATGGGAGCAGGAAGTCATGACACACAACTTGCCGTGCTGCGAGAGGGACAAACGTCCGGGACCGCTTCCTTCTTCGGGGAACTTCCTGACAGACTGAGCCACAGGGAAGAAACCCGAGGCCACCTTTGGTCTCTCGCCAGGGAGCAGCGTCTGAAGGCTTGGGCCTCCCTGTCGCTCCCGTGTGTGTGTGTGTGTGTGTGTGTGTGTGTGTGTGTGTGTGTGTGACCCACCACCGTGGGGGGCCCCAGTCAAGCCTCATCTTGGGTCTCTGATCTGTGCAGTGACCGGCGCGAGGCCCCTGGCGGGTGTCCTTCGTCCTCCGCACAGCTGTGGCCGGTCCCCCACCGACAGGTTCCGTGGAACAAGGGGGCAGAGGTCACCCTGTCCCAGGAACTTCTCCTGAGGTGTATTTTGCAACACAGGCCAGGTGCAAACAGAAGCCCGTGGCCTTATAGGTCCTTCTCCGGGGCTAATGGGACAGGACGGTGATGGAGATAGAACAGGCCCTAAAGCTCAGTAGGGGACTGGAGCTCACTAGAAAGCGGGGCAGGCGCCAAGGGGAGACTGGAGTGAGCGCTGGCAGGGCTTCAGTTACCTGGAGGAGGAGTCTGGACTCTGCTCTTTGGGCCTCTCTGAACTGAGGCCAGGGCCCTGGGAAGTCCCGTGGGCTGCTCCCCGCTGAGCTGGGAGAGATGGCGGATGGGAGCCCCAGGCAGAGGTCACAGAGTCCCCGACGGCCACGGGACAAGACTAAGAAGACAGAGAAGTCTGCCTCAGGCTCTCTGGGCTCCCCACACTGGTTTCCTTCTCTCTGGCTCCTCAGCTCCCCTGGCCCTTTCCAGACTCAAGTTCTTTACTTTCGGTGGCACATCTGTTCGGAAGGTACCTCCCTGACTCCTCAGATGACACTCATTCTCGTCACCCTGCCTAGAGGTCACCCCTCAGGACGGGCCTCTCTGACCAGCATATTCAAATCATCTCTTATCCCCACCCCCTGTGACTCTGTCACAACACAGCCGATATTTTCCTGGAGGCTGCTGGGTGTTGGCGTGTTCCCTTTGCTCCTCTGAAGGTCAGGGCTATTCCCGGGGTTTACAGCCGGGCTGGCAGGGAGGATGAGGTGCCCCTTCTGGAGCCCGAAAGCGGGGCCCGAGGAGCTTCGGGCTCACTCATGGCAGAGGCAGGTCTGGGCCAACCTCCTGGAGGGAGAGGCCCTCCCCAGCTGTGGACAAGGGTGTGGGATACCGCGATACATCATTTGGCTCCCTTCTGTCTGGGCCCTGCATTCCCAGCTGTTGGTGGGGCTGGAGCCTGGGGCCCAGTGTGGGGAAAGTGGGGGGAAATTCCAGTGTCTTCCCAGCCCCACCCTGCCCACAGAAGTCACTCTTCTACTTAGGAACTTCTAGAAATAAATATACAAAATGCTACACCCCCCCCCAAGAAAATAGAGCATCCAGATAATTTCTCGGGAGGAGAAGCGGGGTACCCCCAATACTTAGGGTTTAGGGCAGCCTGCTACCCTGTGCTCTGGGGGAGAGACAGCCCCTTGGAGCTGCAGGGATGGTGGGCCGCTGTCACTCCCCCCTTTGTCTTCCCAGGAACAGGAATCCAGGGCCTCCGGGGCCCGTCAGTGTGGGGATGGCCTGGTGTTCTGTAGCAATGTGAGGCCCTGTGCCTGAAGTTTGGACAAGTTCACAGCCACATAGGTCTTCTCTGGCTGTCACCAAGTCTCTAGCGTTGCCCCGGGCCTCTGCAGCCACAGTCTACACAAGCAAGACTGCGGACACAGCAGAGCCTGGGGAGAAGGTGGAGCTGACAACAGCTTTGGGAAAAAGAACCTAGGTGGAAATTTCCATGACTGTTTTGCTTAGGTAAAGAGGCTGTAGAGAGGTTACCAAGGGTCACCCTTCCTCATTCTTCTAGATCTTTGTCACCTACTGCCCTATCCTGAACCTGGGCCACAAAACTCAGTGGTGTCCCTTCTGTGTCCCCCTTCCAGCCCTATTCACAGCCAGCTCCCTAGTGCATGGACGTCTGCTACCTCTCCCCCAAGGACATGCCTATTCTCCCTGCCAGTTGGAGTCCCCCCCCAACTTCGGAGCCAGGTGGGGCCCCTTTCCTCCGGCAGGAGGCCTTCCCCGCTGAATGGTCAGTCTGTCCTGCAGTGATCCTGGCCGGTGACCTCAGCTGCGCTCCTGGCTCCTGTGATCACACCCTTCTCCCAGTGACTCATCTGTTGTTAGCGTAAGCTAGGGCGTATTCGTTGTTTATCTTGTCACTTCATGTCTGTGAAAACAGAGTCCCAGTCTGCTGCGTGTGGCTTATACAGCGTCCATGCAGTTGTTCCTGTGTGGCCTCTGGCTTGGGCTGGTCCGGGGACCCCACTTTGCAGTGGCTGGTCCCCAGCCCAAGCCAGCAGGAAGGCAGGCAGGAATGTGTGTAGGCTGGACTCCCTCCCTCTGCCCCAGCCAGAGTGCCAGCATGACCACTGTTCTAGAGGCTGAGAGGGCCTGGGCCCAAGGCCCAAAGCCTTCTGGGGCCTGTGTGGTCTCGCCCAGCAGCCCTCAGCTTCACCCTGGGAACTGGAGTGTCCTAGAACCAGCAGGTGTCTCCTCCCTGTTCTCTCACGGAACCTCGATGTCACCCTCCTTGTTTAAACTCCCCTGAAGACACACAGATATTTCCCTCCCGTGTCCTGCACCCCATCGGGTCCTGCCCCACTGCAAGCATTATATAGAGCAGTCATGAAGAGAGTGGCCCCAAGAGTTCCGCACACTTGGTGCAAGCCTTGTTCCTCCATGTGCTGCTGGTGCTCTGTGACCTGGCCAAGTTACTTAACCTCTCTGAATCAAGTTTTTTCCTCAGTGAAATAGGAATGATCTGTGTAGCACCCTGTTGTTACGGTTATGGGGTTGTCAGCCGCTTAGCACAGTGCCGGGCTCAAAGGTGTGCCCTATAAATGGTGGCTGTCACTACCCACCAGCAACTCCCCCCCCCTTGGCAGCACTAAGCACCAAGAACCCTGCATGGCACGCAGCCTCCCTCCCAGGCCCTCGGGTCTGACTGGAGGCAGTCACATCCCAGGAAAGGGTTAAACAGCCACAGTGACTTCATCCCTGCCTTAGAACAGGAAGGAGGCAGAGAAGGTAACAAAATCAGGCCTTAGCCTGATGGAATCTTCCAGGCTCCTAAATAGGACTAGTCAGGTTGCTAAGGGAGGACACCATGGAAACGGCCGTGTGCTTCTGTTTCTGGTTATTCCAGACTGGCTCTGGGACGATGACACAATCTCCAGGCCTCTTCATTGGCTGCCACCTTCCTCTTGCCACCGAATCTGGCAGGAGATTGGCCAAGGGCAGTTGCTGGGCTGGAGTCAGACTTCTCCCCACCCCAACACCCCCTTGTACCCAGAACCTGCTGGAAGCTGTTATTTTGAACCAGAGGAAGAGGAAAATAGGCCGCCAACGATGTTGCCATAGCAACCGATTTCCTTTCTGCCCTCCTTGGAGTGAGTTGACTTCTTTGTAGCTGAAGTACTTTTCCAAAGGCAGAGGGACTGTCAGCCATTTTACACTGACTTAACCTTCTTTTGAACAGGAACCTTCTTTTGAACAGGAAATCCCTCATCTTCCAGAGTAGTCAAGGAATTTTTGAACCTCTCCTATGGCCTTGGTTACTATTCCACCCCTGAGGGCCTTGGTTTCTCTTCATGGAATGGGGTATTCATTCCAGAACTCGCTACTTCTAGGGCTGGAGTAAGGCTCGCACGGGACCAAGCTTGCAAATGCTCGTTGTAAACTGTAAAGCTCAGTGCAGTCGCCTTGTGTCTTTCATTGACGGGTATTGACATCAGCTTAGTGCAGAATGACCCTACAAGGTAGAGGTGGGGGCCCCACAGACTTGCTTAGCAAAGCCCAGAACCTAAGGACCCACGGACCCCTCAGGAGTCTACTTCCCTTTTGTCACCAACTGCCTTCTGGAACCATCAGCAGCTCACATAGCCCCCAGGGACCCATTTTCTCTTTCTGTAAAAGGATTCTTGTGTAGATGGTCTCGAGAGGCCCTTTCTAGCCCTGACATTCCATGATCCTAAGTTGAAGTCCTGCCTGCTTTCCACATAAAATCTGTGGAACTCATCATCTTCATAGGAGGTAAAAACACAGGCAACTACCCAACACTAAGCACTTTCAGTGTGGCAGGCACCACACATGTGTTAGCTCAACCTTCACAACAACCTTGGAAGGTATCATTATTATAGCATCTACCCATTTTACAGATAAGGAAACTGAGGCCCCAAGGTAACACAGCCAGCAAGCCACAAGGTCAAGATTTAAAGCCTGGTGGTCTGGCAACAAGTCCATGCAGCTATCCTTCCAGGTATCAACTCAAACAAAGATAGACACGGGCCGATTCAAAGTAGGCAGAACACTGAGGGGGAGAGCCAGCAAACCCTGGACTAGGAATCACAAGCCTGGGCTCTCCTCTGGGGCCTTCACTTGAGTCCCCCACTGTGTTATCTCCAGAAAGTCACTTTTCCTCTCCTGGCCTTAGTTTCCCCATCTATAAAAATAAAAGGTTACACCAGATTTTTGAGGACCTTTTGAGGTTAAACACAGAGTCTTTGAGAGAAAAATTGGCCTAGAGGAGACAAGTGACAGCCTTCCCGAGTCACAGAGCAAATACGTATAGCCTCAAATGGCCTGTCCACTAGCTTTGAGCCCAACTTTTGCAAAACATGAGGTTTGGGAAGGATTGTTTGAAGCTGGGGCCCACAGGCCAGTACAGGCCATGGTAGTGTCTGCAATGATTATTCCAGAAAGTAAAATCCAATCTGTCTTAAGACTGGCCTTTTTTTTTTCAGAGATTAAGCCCTTCCTGCATTTTCAGTGTGATAAAATCCTTTTTCTGATGAAATGATGGTGATAGCAGATGGTAGCTATTTTATTGTAATGTTCTCACTTGGGAAATGTTGGCTAATTAGGGAAAGTTGATTAACCATATGTCAATATGTTATGGAAAATTTCAAGATTTCATTTTATTTTTTAAATTTTTATTTATTTTTTTTTTTAAAGATTTTATTTATTTATTTGACAGAAAGAGATCACAAGTAGGCAGAGAGGCAGGCAGAGAGAGAGGAAGAAGCAGGCTCCCCAGCGAGCAGAGAGCCCGATGCGGGGCTCGATCCCAGAACCCTGGGATCATGACCTGAGCCGAAGGCAGAGGCCTTAACCCACTGAGCCACTCAGGCACCCCTATTTTTTAAATTTTTAGAAAAGACTTTATATATTTATTCGACAGAGAGAGAGATCACAAGTAGGCAGAGAGGCAGGCAGAAAGAGAGGGGAAAGCAGGCTCCCTGCTGAGCAGAGAGCCCAATGCAGGGCTCAATCCCAGGACCCTGAGATCAAGACCTGAGCTGAAGGCAGAGGCTTAACCACTGAACCACCCAGGCGCCCCTACTTTTTAATCTTTTTTTTTTTTTTTTGAGAGAGAGAGCACAAGTGAGAGAACATAAGCAGGGGGAGCAGCAGAGGGAGAGAGAAGCAGACTCCCTGCTGAGCTGGGAGCCTGATGTGGGGCTCAGTCTCAGGGCCCTGAGATTATGACTGGAGCCAAAGGCAGACGCTTAACCGACTAAGCCACCCAGGCGCCCCTACTTTTCAATTTTTTAAGTAAACTCTATGTTCAACATGGGGCTTGAATTTACGACTCCTCCAAGATTAAGAGTCACATGCTCTACCAGCTGAGTTAGCCAGGTGCCCCAGTTATGGAAAATTTCAAGCATATAAAAAAGTAATAAGAATAGTTTAATGAACCCCCACGTTACCCTTCAACAATCACTAACCCCTGACCACTTTTTTTTCCCAATGCCCCAATACCTCCAAGCCCTCAATTATTCTAAAGCAAATCACAGACATCATATAAATCCATCTGTTAAAAAAATTAACATAACCACATTAGCATTTCACACTAAAAGAATTAACAATACTTCTCTAATCTTCAAATATACAGCTTGTCTCAAATTTTTTGCAGTTGGATAGTTTAGTCCAGATTTATACAGAGTCCACACATTTACTTTGATTATGCGTCTCTTAAGACTCTCTTGAACTCTGTAGGTTTCACTTCCCACCTTTTTTTCCCTGTAAGTTATTTGCTGAAGGATCTGGGTTTGCCCTTGGAATTTTCCACACTGTAGATTTTGCTGATCACATCCCTGTGGTATAACATATTCTTCTGTTCCTTCTGCGTTTCTTGTAAACAGGTGATTAGATCTAAAGGCTGGAATCCAATTTGGGTTCCTTTTCCTGTCTCTCTCTCTCTCTCTCTCTTTTTTTTTTAAAAGAATATTTTATAGGTGGTATTGAAAATTATCCAATTAATGGGCACCTGGGTGGCTCAGTGGGTTAAAGCCTCTGCCTTCAGCTCAGGTCATGATCCCAGGGTCCTGGGAGTCAGCCCCGAATTGGGCTCTCTGCTCAGCAGGGAGCCTGCTTCCTCCTCTCTCTGCCTGCCTCTCTGCCTACTTGTGATCTCTGTCTGCCAAATAAATAAATAAAATCTTAAAAAAAAAAAAAAGAAAATTATCCAATCAAAAATAAAATCGTTAGTAAAAAAAAATGAAATAAGTAAATAATGAAATAAAATTGTGAGTCATGTAAACCAAAAAGCTGGAAGGCACCCTGCTCTGAAGGGAAGTCTTTACTTCCAGGCCGCAGCCCTGGGTCTAGCCAGGAACTCCTTCCTGGGCCCTGCAGAGCAGCTCAAACTGAGCTCCTGGTACCCGGCTCCCTGTGGATGCTGCAACAATGCTCTGTGAACAATGCCTTGGGTTGGGAAAGCGGCTATTCACAAGAGCACATCCCTATATGAAGACCTGTGGCAGAAAGTTCTTCCACATTATGTGCCAGCAAAAAGTTTCCCTGAGGAACTGGGACACTTTTCTTTATGGACAAAACAAATCATGTAACAGTTTTTTTTAAAAAGATTTTATTTATTTTTGTGCATGCAAGAGAAACAGAGAGAGAGAGTACATGCACGTGGGGGTGGGGGAGAGGGAGAAGTAGACTCCCCACTGAGCAGGGAGCCTGATTCTGGACTCATCCCAGGATCCCAGGATCATGACCAGAGCCGAAGGCAGACATTTAACCAACTGAGCCACCCAGGCATCCCATGTAACAAATTTTGTTCCCTTTTTTGAAAGGCTCCCAAGAGCTCAAAGTCACAACTGAAGCACAACTTTGGCAGTGATCCAGAATTCGGATGCCTCCCCCCTCCCCCCCACCCCCACCCTCCGGGGCTTAAAAGCCTGCTTGAACTTTGAAATATCTAGCTGGCTAGTTTACTCTCACTTTATGTTTAAAAAGCTGACTCCAGTCCTTTGTGCAAAAGGTGGATATAAAGAGATGAATTATTTTTTAAGATGTTATTTATTTATTTGACAGAGATCACAAGTAGGCAGAGAGGCAGGCAAAGAGAGGGGTTGGGGGGAAGCAGGCTCCCTGCTGAGCAGAGAGCCCGATGCGCTGCGGGGCTCCATGGATCCCAGGACCCCGGGGTCATGACAGGAGCGGAAGGCAGAGGCTTTAACCCACTGAGCCACCCAGGCGCCCCAAAGAGATGAATTTTTAAAAAAATTTTATTTAAGAGAGAGGGAAAAAGAGAACAAGTGTATAGGGAGGGAGCAGAGGGAAGGCCGGCTCCCGGCTGAGCAGGGAGGCTCCCCGGAGACCCCAGCCTCAATCCGGTTGCACGACTGACTCCGAGCATGACCTGAAGGGATGGCAGCTGCTTAACCAACTGAGCCACGCAGGCGCCCCAAAAGATAAATTAAAAACAAAAACACAAAGCAACAACAAAAAAGACATTAGTAGCAGAGCAGGGCCCGGAAGGCCCGGCCCGCGCCTCCCCATCGCGCGGCTCGGGCTCGGGGGCGGCCGGCGGGGGCGGCGGGAGCTGACGCGGCCGCGAGCGTCCCCAGCGGGCTCGGCTCCCGGGAGCGACGCGGGGCCCGTAATTGGAGCTCGCGCGTCACCGCCCAGTGAGCTCAGCCCGCGGCCGCCCGCGCCCCGGCGGCTGGGCGAGAGGGGAAGGGAGAGGAGGGGGGCGGGGGGAGGGAAGGCGGGGAGGCGGCGGGCGGAGGACGCGAGCGGGCACGGCCCAGGCCGCAGTGCCGGACCCCACCCCAGCCCCAGCGTGGGGCGCCGCGGATCTCTCGGTCCCTGTCCCCTACCACCTCCTCACACACTGATTGTCCCTTGACACCTGATTCCCACGATGGCCGAGTGACCCGCCCCACTCAGCTCCCGGCCCCGTGCGCTTCCCAGCCCTGAGGCCCTTTCAGCGCCAAGTGCCAGGCCCGGTGCCAGGGGCGTTCGCACACGCATTGGTTCCGGGTCTCGGGGAGGCCCGAAAGGAAGTGGGGCCGAGAGCGGAGCTGGTAGACGTTCCCAGAGAAGGCTTTCCCAAAGGCACTGCTCTGGGGCTGGGCCCGGGGTGGGGCTGGGTGCAGGGAACAGCAGGTGCAAAGGCACAGGGGAGTCAGAGTGCCAGGGTCGGAAGTGGCGGGGAATGTGCGCAGAGCAGAAATGAGAAAGGGGCGGAGAGGGCACTGGCTGGGACGAGAAGGGGTTTGATGGCAGGCGGTATAGACTTGCGAGCCGGCAGGGAAGGCCGCTGCCGCGTGTGAGGATGGGAAGGGGGCAGAGTGGGGCGCGGGACCATGCGGGAGATGCCAGCCCCAGCTGTGGCAGAGCGAGGGCTGGAAAGCTGTTTGGCAGTGGGTGGGAGGACAGAAAGTGTCGACAACCTTTCGGGCGACCCATGTTCCCCCATCTCCACCTCTTGGGCACAGAATCGTGGGGCTTTCCTCCAGTGCTCCTCCCGGAATGCTGCCCCCATCTTCTCTCCCAACCTGGGACACTCATCTCCCTGTCACTCCTGAGACGCAGCCCCCATCCGTCCAGCTATGAGCGGCAGGGTCCGATGACCCCAGGTTGCTCCTTCTAGAAACGCTTTCTGCCCTAGATCCCCTTTCTCTGCCTGGAACTCCCTGCGTGTCCCAATCTGTAAGGCCAGGGCAGAGACCCTGGGAAGGGGAGAAGCCGGACCGAGAGCCCTGCCCACCCCGGACTTGGGGCTGCTGGGCCCCGAGCAAAGATCGCAGGGTGACCGGGCTCCGACCCCGGCGCCCCACACAGATCTTCCGGTGTGACTCAGTCATAGCAGCGCCTCACGTGACTCTTCTGGTAAACAAACGCTCGGGGCTTCTGGGAGTCCCTGGGCTGGGCGGGGTGGGGCTGAGGGCCACCGGGCTGCCTCTCAGCAGCAAGGTCCCCTGGTAGAGAGGAGCCCCGCCCCAGGGAATTCTGGGGTCTTGTGTGGGCCTCTGCCTTGGAGAAGAGCTTTTCCTGCTGGTTGGGCTCAGCTTGATCCGTCAACAGCGCCTTCCCTAGTGGCCCCGAATCAAGAAAGGCAGAGAAATGAGATCTGGCCTGGGATGCAGGGCGGAAAGGGTGCTGGGAACGACCGTGTCCCCAGGAAAGAAGACAGTGAGGCAGGGCCTCTGTCCCTGCTTCCTGAGCCTGATGTTCCGCCCCCTCCTCCTCAGGAGGGCCTCCACTCCTGCCTAAGCTGTTTTCTCTGCTTCCCCTCTGCTCATCCACTGTCCCCACCGGGCTACCTCCCCAGGATGGGGACTCTCCTGGTTCTTTCCTTGGGGTATCCCCCACTCCTCCCCTGAGCCCCAGATCATCTGCCTTTAGGAAGCTTTTGAAAACCAGTCTTAGGTCCTGTCCCACCCTTGGCCTTCCTGAATAAACTTAGGCTTCTCTGTGGCCCTTTAGGACTTGGCTGCCTCTCCTGTGCTCCAGCTCCTCCTGGGGCTCCTGGCTTGCCTCAGTCACCCCCTCCCCAATCACTGGAGTCTCCTTTGCCCTTAGATCCCAGTTCAGCCCTGCAGTCTCCCTGAAGACATGGGTGTCTCCCCCTCCCCATGCTTGTGTTCCCTCTCTTGCTGTCTCTCTGTCAAATAAATAAATATTTTGTTAAAAGATTTTATTTATTTATTTGACACAGAGACAGAGATCACAAGTAGGCAGAGAGGCAGGCAGAGAGAGAGAGAGGGAAGCAGGCTCCCTGCTGAGCAGAGCCCGATGCGGGGCTCGATCCCAGGACCCTGAGACCATGACCTGAGCCAAAGGCAGAGGCTTCACCCACTGAGCCATCCAGGCACCCCTAAACTCTTTTTAAAAAATTTATTCAGAATTGGAAATAAGGCAAAAGGATGACTGCCAGTATGAATTCGATGTCGAGTAGATTGATAAGATCTAAGTAGTTTCTATCAGGTAGAAAAGCTGGAGGTAGTGGTTTTATTACCGTGTAGGTCGTTAACCACTGGATACGAGCTCAGCAGTCTGACTGTGACACTTTTTTTTAAGGCCTCTACATACTTAGGTCCCTTCAATTCTCTTTGAACTCATTCTTCCTCCTTGAGGCATTACGTGATCTCCGACACACACTCTATATTAAGAAGGGTCGTGCCTTTGGCTTTGGGAATTGTAGACCGTGACGCTTTTGGAGACTGTCCCATCGAGATGTCCAACTGGACTCGGTGGTCAGAGCCAATTACACTTTGTGGCAGAAAGAATGTGTCACCTGAAACACCACCTTCCCCACCTCGGGCCTCCTGGCTCTACCCTATGACTTATTGTTGTTATGTATTTAGAAATACCAAGTACATGGATACTTCTTGTAAAATTTGAGCAGTACTCTGAAAGTCCCTCGGACCATCACCTCCCATCCTAGGCCCGCCCTAAGGTTGACCACAGTTATTCGGCCATATATATAGAGAGAGATCAGTGTTCAGATTACATATACTCTGCATGTCTATATGCATACAGTATCTGCTAAACAGTGTGCATGTGTGTGTACAGCACTCACATGTGTACGTAGACTTCATATATGTGTGGATACGCACATCTTCTATTTAATGTATGTGCGTATATACACATATAGAAATGTATTATCAATTCGTAGTTATGGGATGTTTTTTCCCATAAAAGGTATTATCCTGGAGCTACTGTTTTGCAGCTTGCTTTTCCTCATTCAGAAATAGGACTGGAGGGGCACCTGGGTGGCTCAGTTGGGTTAAGCCCCTGCCTTCGGCTCAGGTCATGATCTCAGGGTCCTGGGATCAAGCCCCGCATCAGGCTCTCTGCTCATCCGGGAGCCTGCTTCCCCCTCTCTCGTGCCTGCCTCTCTGCCTACTTGTGATCTTTGTCTGTCAAATAAATAAATAAAATCTTAAAAAAAATTAGGACTGGAGATCGATTTTGGTACCTGAGACCTACCTTACTCTCTTTTAATTGCTCACATGGCAACGCAAGCTATAAAATACCTAGGAATAAATTTTAAAAATGCCTGAGACTTTACATAGAAAGTTATTAAAGATTCCATTATAAAAAAATTTAAAACAAAAGGCTGTAATATTTACAGGCCTGTAATGTTTCCTACGTTCTATAAACAATGAGACGCATGCGGCAAAAAGTGAAAATACACACACGTGCACACCTCGGAGGCAGCAGCACTGTGTTCTTCCACGTGGCTTCCTACCCACTTTAAGCATGTCTCTAGAACTTGCTTTCGGGTTGGGTTAAGACACCTCCTCTGGAGAGTCCAAAGCATCCATAAATAGCTGGGCTGCGGCGGGCAGGCAAGGCTGAGCCACCATGGCGCTCCGGGAACTTGCGTCAGGGACACGGTCATGAGCGTGGGGGTGTGGGGCTTTAATTAGGGCCGGAAGGATGAGGTGGCGGAGGAGTTGGGCAGGTCCAGGCAGAGGACTTGGGTCTGGAGGTGGGATGACATTTCCGCAGGCAGAACCCTGACCAGGGCAAGACTGAAGGCCCAGGAGGGTAGTGTGGGGCTGAGCCAGGCTGGGGCTGCATGGCCAGCTTGGGGGGTGGGGGGTGGGTGGGCACTGCCCGATCTGTGGCTCAGGTTCCAGCCCCCACAAACAGGAAATGTCCAGGCTGCGAACCGTGAAGATCCTGTGCCCCACAGAGTGGGGCCATGGAGGAGCATCTCTTTGCTGCAAAGATGGGAAGTCAGTCTGTGCCCAGAAAGGGACTTTCCAGAAAGCTGGAGCTGAGAACATGCCTGGTGCGGGAATGGGAAGTCCTGGTGCCACAAACCCCGACTACAGGGGGCTTTGCTCAGAGATGATGCCAGGAACCCTGTAGGCAGCCACTAGAACTCAGTGGAAGCTGGGGAGGGAGATGTCCTCCTCGGTCTGTCTCATCTCATCAGTTGGCAAATGAATGCGTTCATCCAGCGTCCTGAGTCCCATCTGGGACTCCCTCGAGAGTCCCTTGGAGGAACACACTCGCCCTAGGGAACCGGCGCCCCTGGTGCCGGCAAGCAGTGTGGGGAGGATGACACCGGCTCCCGGGAGTGAGACAGGCCCTTCGGCCCTCGGCCTCTCCCCGGCCAGGTGGGCAGCAGAGTGCTTGGCAGGGGAGACCGAGAGAGCAGGGCCTGTCTCCAAGGCCCTCAGAGAAAGTAAAAGTAGCACATCTAGAATTCAGATTTCCTGCCCCTGAGTCAGGCCGGGTCTATAACTGGCCTTTCATTCCCCCTCAAGAATCATACCCCGATCCCCCTTTATTCCTTGCCCAAAGTCGCCCACCTAAGGCATGTCAGCACTAGGGTGCTAGGCCAAGGTCTAGGTCTAGCAGACTCCTTCAGTTTCACCTGAAACTCCCACCCCACCTCGTAAGAACCTAAGTAAAAATATGTATTTACTGTATCGAGGAACTAAAGAACCCAGAGGCGGTCCCTGCTCCAGCACAGCTGGACCCGGTGTTCTCCATGGCTCTCCACCTTGAGGCTCTGCTACCCTCTGGCACACCTTCCTTCCCAGACAGGCCTTCTCACACCGCTTTGATAAAGTGGTGTATACTGTACATAAAAAACAGGAAATGCTTGTTAAACTGTTTTCCTGAGTGTTTAAACATTGACAGTTCATGGGCACCTGGGGGTCTTAGTGGGTTAAGCCGCTGCCTTTACTATTGTTAGCACAGTGTATCTTTTCCCACTCCTTTACCATTAACCTGTTTGCTTAAAAGTATGTTTCTTATAGTGCCTGGGTGGCTCAGTCCTTAAGTGGTTGCCTTCAGCTCAGGTCATGATCCCAGGGTCCTGGGATCAAGCCCCACACTGGGCTCCTTGCTCAGTAGGAAGCCTGCTTCCCCCTCTCCCACTCCCCCTGCTTGTGTTCCCGCTCTCACTATCTCTCTGTGTAAAATAAATAAATAAAATATTTAAAAATTAAAAAAAACAAAAGTACGTTTCTTATAGGCAACATATGGCTGGGTGTTGACTTTGTTATCGACCTGAGGAGCTCTGACTCAGTGGGAGTGTTTAGACCATTTCATTTAATGTGATCATCCACGCGGTTGATAGAATGTTGGTACTAGTTTTCTGTTTGCCCTGTTTCCTTTTTCCTCTTTATTGTATTTTTTTAAAATATTTTATTTATTTATTTGACAGACAGAGATCACAAGTAGGCAGAGAGGCAGGCAGGGGGGCGGGGAGCAGGCTCCCCGCTGAGCAGAGAGCCCGATGCGGGACTTGATCCCAGGACCCTGAGATCATGACCTGAGCCGAAGGCAGCGGCTTAACCCACTGAGCCACTGAGCCACCCAGGCACCCTTCTTTATCGTATTCTTTTAGATCGTTTCTCTGATTCCGTTTTGTCTCCTTTCTTGGCTTATTAGCTAGAATGCTCTGTCGTGTCATTTTGGTGGTTGCTTTAGGGTTTGTAGTGTACAACTTCAACTTATCAGACATTTTGTCACATCATGTAAACTATGCGTCCATTTCGCCCTGCTCTGCCTTCCATTGTTTTCATATATATTTTTTCATATATATTTATACATTTGCCATAAACCCCACAATACACTGTTCTGCCTTATTTTGTAAAGAGATTTAAATAGTAAGAAAAAAAAAGCGCCTTTTCTATTTATCCAAATGGCTGTCATATCTGGTGTTCTTTATTCCTTTTTGTCTATCCACATTTCCAATTTGTATCTTTCCCTTTCTGTCTGAAGGACTTCCTTTCACATTTACTGGAGTGTAGGTCTGCTGGTGACAAATTCTTCCAGTATTTGTATGTCCAAAAAGGTATTCTGCCTTTGTTTTTGAAATATATTTTTGCTGTATAGAAAATTCTAGGTTGGGGACGCCTGGGTGGCTCAGTGGGTTGAGCTGCTGCCTTCGGCCCCGGGCATGATCCCAGGGTCCTGGGATCGAGTCCCGCATCGGGCTCTCTGCTTGGCAGGGAGCCTGCTTCTCTCCTCCCCTCTCTGCCTGCCTCTCTGCCTACTTGTGTGATCTCTGTCAAATAAATAAATAAAATCTTAAAAAAAAAAAAAAAA
>ML111346.1:0-14915 GCA_003697995.1 Taxidea taxus jeffersonii
GGGTTAAAAGCCTCTGCCTTTGGCTCAGGTCATGATCTCAGGGTCCTGGGATCGAGCCCCATGTTGGGCTCTCTGCGTAGCAGGGAGCCTGCTTCCCTTCTTTTCTCTCTGCCTACTTGTGATCTTTCTGTCAAATAAATAAATAAAATCTTTTAAAAAAAATGCCATGTCAAAATAATTCCCTGTATTATAATATGAGAAGATGTTAAGATTAAATCCTACTCTGCAATTCCACCATAATTTTGACTACATTTGTTATAAACATTTACTTAAAAAGACTTTAGTGATCATACTATCAAAAGGCAATGAGGAACATAGGATAGACTGGGCCAAAACGAGAATATGAGAAACTACAGAGGAGATACAAGGTAGATCTTTATGGATCAATTCTGGATTGTAGATAGATCTCTGGGGATAGCTTTTGAATAAGAATAAGCACAAGTGATCTGAAAATACAATCAGAATTTTAAACAGATTTTTAATATTAAAATTTTAATATCTACATAACTTATTATATAAAAAATATAATTTTTAGAATTTAGTGCAGCAATAATAGGAAGTGGTTTTTTTTGTTTTTTTTTTTTAGATTTTCTTTTTATTTATTTATTAGTTAGAGAGAGAGAGAGAGAGAGCGAGCACAGGCAGAGAGAGGAAGGCAGAGGCAGAGGGAGAAGCAGGCTCCCTGCCAAGCAAGAAGTCTGATGCGGGACTCGATCCCAGGATGCTGGGATCATGACCCGAGCCGAAGGCAGCCGCTTAACCAACTGAGCCACCCAGGCGTCCCAATAGGAAGTATTTTAAAATCATTCCTTGGGCGTCTGGGTGGCTCAGTCAGTTAAGTATGTGACTCGATTTCAGCTCAGGTCATGATGTCAGGATTGTGAAATTGAGCCCCACATAAGATTTTCTCTCTCCCTCTGCCCCTTACCCCGGCTTGCATCCCCATGCACACGTTCTTTCTCTAAAAAGAAATAATAATAATAAAGAAAAAAATTCCTACTAATTAAAAAAAATATGAGATTCCTACATTTTAGGTTTCTGTTAACTTAGTAACATGTGGTTGTAGTCCTATTTTAAAAAGGACTCTCAAATCTTCTACAACGTATTTCTCATCAGCTTTGTTGCTTCTGTAATAACCACATACTATACCAAAATCGTTTTCAGTTAAAAATGCTATTGGGGGGTGCCTGGGTGGCTCAGTGGGTTAAAGCCTCTGCCTTCGGCTCGGGTCATGATCCCAGGGTCCTTGGATGGAGCCCCACGTCAGGCTCTCTGCTCAGTGGGGAGCCTGCTCACCCCTATCTCTCTCTCTGCCTGCCTCTCTGCCTACTTGTGATCTCTGTCAAATAAATAAATAAAATCTTTTTAAAAAATGCTATTGGAAATGCCCCTAAATAATTCATTGTCCTTTGAAAAAAAGGAGTATGAATGTTGTAACTGAACCTAAAACATTTTCATAGACTGATAAAATGTAGCTCTAGTTGCAAAGATTCCTTTGTTTAGTTTGTTTCTTTTTAAAAGTTTTATTTACCTTTCCTGCACATGTTGACTAACAGAGAAAGAATATTTGAAGAAATATGATGATGTAAGTCAGAGTGGTTACCTCTGATACCCAGGAAGTACTAAACAGAAAGGAAGGTGAGGAAACTGCTTTGGGTACTGGAAATGTTACGTAGTACAGACTGTCCATAAAGTCAGGAAGCAGGATAAATATGTGTTAGTTACATTTTCAGATAATATACTCAATATCTCTTTCTTTAAACTCAAATATTTCTAAATTTAAGGCAATGGGTCCAATTAATAATACATAATAAATATATTATTTTTCTTGTTTCTAGACTTTTTGGATACCTTCAATTGTACTTATTGTATACATGAAAACATAATGGGCACATTATTTGAAAATATGACATACTGTTTACAAATACGTTTATCCTATGTTTCCCAACCATGCAGACACTCAGCATATGTGGCAGTTACACATGTTTATGTGTATGAATGTGCATGAATTCATCAAGCTATGCATAGTACATTATACCTCAATATATACACACATCCACACAACAATGAACAGAATCTTTTTTAACATCTACTCTAGAAGGATATGGTAATTTATATTCTTCATTGTTACTGCATGATTTACAAAATAATCTGTCATCCAAGAGATTCTTGATTTTTGTATAAATACGTGCTATTTTGAAAAAAAATTGTCCATAAACCCACACTAATGGACAACAATATCTGTTATCTCTTGCACAAGCAATGACAATGTAAAAGTGCCAAGAGCAGTTTATGTGCAGAATGGAGTTAGGTCCATTGGATAATTATAAACAGATTTTCACACATGAACTTCTGGTGGAATATTCTAAAGTTGTGCTGGACATACAAGACATTTAGTGTTCCTGGCTCCTGACTACAAAATGTCAGCTGTACCCTCTCCATTACCAGAGAGGTAACCAGAAACTTACTCCACTTTCTCAAAAGGGCCGCTAGGGGGCAGTACGGTCTCCAGTGAGAACCATGGTGTTATTCCTCTGTTAGCATTCCTTGGGAACAAGAACCTCATTCTCCCAACCTTGAACTCCCTAGTGGTGAATACAGTGCCTGACATGTAGATCAGGTGCTCAAAATGTACGATGAAACAAGGCTATGACAAGAGTGCTGTGGAGGTACAAAGAAGGATGAGGTCAATCCAGCAGGGGAATTGAAAAAAAGAGTAGAGGCTTCACAGGTGTTATCAGAAAGTTCCCATAAAAGAGGATCTGATGCTGGATGGCTGGGGTGAGAGGGAATAGGAGGTAGATGGTAGAGGATGTGCTATACCAAAACAAGGGAATAAATCAAGAAAGAAGACAACACAGGAACCAGGAAACATGATTCAAGACAGAAGTACAGGAAATTCCTAGGATGGCGAGGAAAGAAATGGATGGGACAAAAGCACTGCAGCAGCCTAGACAGCAACCAGTCCAGATTAGACGAGGAAGACAAAAGGCTCCCAGAGGAGTATCTCCATGAAAAAGGAAAAGGTTTGAAGTGGATCTGATGGATAACCTTAAGTGTTTACCATACTGAGAGGAATTCTACAGTTCTATTAAAGAGTTTGGGAAAGAATTACTGATAGACACAACAGCAAACAAAACAAACAGAAACATAAAGCAATTATCATTCTGAAGGAGGATGGGAAGCTGTTCAAGAAAAATATACTCACAGTAATGATTACCTGACTTATACTGAAGAACATTTATATAGTCATAACAACATAAATACTAAATGCTACTGATTTTTTGACAAAAATGAGAGATTAAAAGTGAATCTGATGAGTGCAGTTTATTCTGAGAAGAAAACAGAAGTACTGAGAAGAGAAAAACAATGACATGACAGCTGCCTCTACTTAATCCCGGGACAGGACAGCCCATTCCTATAGTAGCATGGGGTGGCATCCACTGCCAATCAGTATTGTGTAATAACCATCAGCAACCCTGTGAGGCAAGCAGGTTTCATCAGCCTCCTTTTATAGATACGAAAACAGAAGCTGTGAGAACTGACAAATGATCTAGAATAGAATTAGAACCCACATTTCCTAGAATTCAAAGCATATGCTCTCTTATACTCTATATGTAACTTTCCAAAATACCTGGCTGTCCAGAATTATAAGAATAAAAGTTAACAAGTGGTCAAAAGTTAGCTCCTACGTAATAAAAATACCTTTGAAATAAAAATAAATTATGTCTGGTAAAAAACTGAAAATAGCACAATTCTAGATTTAAGTCTGTTTTAACTATTAACATTATAATATTTTTTTAAGTTATGTGAATTAAATTCCTTTCACTGAAAACTAAGGAACAACAATGATTTTAGGAATAAAAGCAAGCACACAAATATTTTAATAAGCACTAAAAGATGTGGGAAACACACACACAATTAAAAATGATCACTAAATATATGAATGTTGTCTATAAAATGCATCAAAAAAGGCATTTTCCAACATTAATATCTGCTTAGAAAATTTCAAAATATATAAGCTTTCACTCCCTCACTCAAGATTATTTTAAATGAATTTTTTACTTCTTGTAACTAGTAAAAGAGCGTGTAAGTACTCCTGACATACAAACATCTGACTGAAGAATGTATCACACGCAGATGGCTGGTCTCTGCCATCTTGGAGACTGCAGATGGGCTTCCTCCAAAAGCGTTCCCAATGACCTTCTCTCCACAGCTTTCATGGGGACATCTCTGTGACTCCACTATCCTGTCACTGCAAAGGTATTTAGGGATCCAAATGGTTCCCTCTAACTCCTATTTAAGCATCTGTATTGGAACAAATGTACATCTGAAATGTGATTTCCCTAATATTTTTCAACGTAAATGGGTAGTATCTCAGCTACATTATAAGAAAAATTGGTCTTTAAAGGGTAGCCTAGAAACTTACTGATATATAATACTACTTGCAAATATTTTCAGAGGGGAAATGCATTTCAAATTCTAAAGCTCAGACCAAATAAGAATTTTTGAAACATACCACTTGTAAGTGAGTAACTACCTGTAAATATTCTGGCAGTGGCTTAAGCAAGTTGGCATTATTAAGAAAGAAGAGGAACTGTCCCCAAGTCTTCTGCTTGTAGGGTCAGCAAAAGAACTGGAAGTATCAAGTCTACTGCAGAGAAACTTAAAATAGCTCCTTGTCATCACTACATGTTTAGTGAAGGACAGGGGAAAAAAGGGAGTCTCTTCAATTAACTTCAAGGAACTTTTTTTTAAAAAAGAAGACAATATAAAAGCAATTATTAGTTTTACTAATAGAATCACAAAAGGCTATAGCTGACAAATGAAAAGTCATCTTACTGGTAGACAATTAATCAGAGGATTGCTGCAGGATATTTAAAAAAAAAAAAAAAGTTGCCTCTTAAAAATGTGGAAGTAGGCACCCTTGAGGACATTGCCTCCCCTAGGCACTTGCTTTCTAAAACACAGGGAAATGAAAAAGTGGAAATGAAAGATTGGGTAATCAACCTAGTTTTGCTTTCAGGTCACTGCACTGACTAAACTGGGAAACATGAACTTCTAAAAGCCTGCACGAATGTAGACATTCAGCAAAAAAGCACTAACTGAGGGCTTCTTTTCTATTCCCAGTGTATTTTATGTGCATAAATGAGCAAGTGAGCCTGCATTACATAGGATGTCTGGCTTATACTAGTTGCTAAAGGGATGATTAAAGGCATGAATAAGAACCATGAATTGAAAGGTAGCACCCCTGGTGAAAATGAAACTAAAAACTAAGCAGTGATTTATGACTTTCCGGAAGGTAACCATTTGCTACAACTTAAACAGAGCTGTTGAACATACCTACTAGGTCACAGCTAATATGTAATCATCTATATCCACTCCTACCTGCACCTCACCAGCATCTTCCATACTGAAGAGTTGTATTTCTTTAAAGGTACCATATATTTTCAAACTCCTCGCCTGTGTTTGCTGGCCTGGGCCAAGTCTCTAACACTGTCCGATAATGTTGTTTCCTACCATTCCCTTTACTGTATCCTCAGTGGTCTTTTACTCCATAAATACTCAAGAACTATAGATACTCTCAACTTAGGAAATTTGTTCTAGCTCTTCCCTAATTGAAAGGCTCTTCCTCTTGTCATAAGATAAATTCCTTCTTGCTACTTTCCCAGAAAGTGTTTTTCATCACCTAAACACATGACCCTATACTGACTGTTTACTTTTATATTTGTTTATACTTTTTTTCTCACAACTAGAACATAAGCTCCACAGAGCAGGGATATTGTTTGTGTTGCTCACCATTATATCCTCTACGAGGAGAACAGTTCTGGCATATAGTGGACATCTGATAAGTATGCTGAGTGCATGGATGAGTAAGTAATGGCCCCTCAAAATGTACTGAGCATGGTGCTATAAGCTGGTCACATATAATGCAAATACAAAGTAAAAAAGCTCATGGAGCTTTCAGTTTTGTGAGACCATAAACAAGGAAATACACAAATATATTGTAATACGTGCTATTAAGGAAATAAGTATTATGATAGAATACTGAGAAGGGGTTATTGCCATTAGGGTGGTTAGGGAAGATCTCTCTGAGGAGGTAGCATTTTTTTTTTTTTTAAGATTTTATTTATTTATTTGACACGCAGGGGTGGGGGGACGGGGGAAGCAGGCTCCGTGCAGAGAAGAGAGCGCGATGCAGAGCTTGATCCCAGGACTCTGAGATCATGACCTGAGCTGAAAGCAGAGGCTTAACCTACTGAGCCACCCAGGCACCCCTGAGAAGGTAGCATTTAAATGAGAGAAAAACTGAGAAGATGTCAACTTTAGAAGCACCAGGGAAAAGCATGTTTGAAAGTGAGGCACTTTCAAAAAACTGAAAGGTGGACCATAGGGCTACGAGAAAAAGGAAAGTGCCTGAAATGAATTTGGAGAGGTAGGTGGGGGCCAGACCATATAAGGGAATGTTAAGATGTTTGAAATGTGGGGCGCCTGGGTGGCTCAGTTGTTCAGCGTCTGCCTTCATCCCGGGGTCCTGGGGCTCCTGGGAACGGGTTTCTCCCTCTCCCCCTGCTTGTGTTCCCTCCCTAAGTGTCTCTCTCCGTCAAATAAATAAAATCCTTAGGAGCGCCTGGGTGGCTCAATGGATTAAGCTGCTGCCTTCGGCTCAGGTCATGATCTTAGGGTCCTGGGATTGAGCCCCAGTTCGGTCTTCCCCCTCTCTCTCTGCCTGCCTCTCTGCCTACTTGTGATCTCTGTCTGTCAAATAAATAAATAAAATCTTGGGGCACCTGGGTGGCTCAGTGGGTTGGAGCCACTGCCTTCGGCTCAGGTCGTGATCCCAGGGTCGTGGGATTGAGCCCCGCATCGGGCTCTCTGCTCTGCGGACAGCCTGCTTCCTCCTCTCTCTCTGCCTCTCTGCCTACTTGTGATCTCTGTCTGTCAAATTAAAAAAAAAAAAAAATCTTTAAAATAAATAAATAAAATCCTTAAAAAAAAAAGTGTTTGAAATGTAGTATGTATATATATGTAGATATATACATATATCTTTTTTAATTGGAAGATTTTAGGATTTAAGCAGAGGAATGAAAACAGATTTATGTTTAAGAGTAGTTGGTCTTGGAAATTCACAAAACTCCCCACCTTTGTCCAAAACATCATTGGATAAATATAGAAAATTAAAAAGCTATTCCAAAGCATATACAAAATAAACATTTCTATGAACCATAAAAAAGTAAAAGAGAAAAAGCTGTAAGTCAGGCCAAAGTTGCAGATCTACCAGTAAGGAGATGGTAAAGTAGGCAGTAGGTAACCAGGAATTTGCTTCTATAACATAAAAGGGGTCCACCCAAAGTCCCCCAGAGGAGCAGCGAACGGGAAGAGTCAGCTTCACTGTATGAAACCAAGGGCTGAGATAGAGTTTTCCTACCCTGAAAAGCAGGCTGAAAAAGACCTGCCACTAACAATGGCCAGATGCTGAGGGATATATTAGAAATAATGGGAGGCAGATAATGCCTCAAAGCCTGGTCCTAGACCAAGCTGTCTGCTGCCTTAGTGACTAGATCCACTATCTCCTATATTACAGTGGAACAGGGGCCCCATGCTGCCAACTCTAGACTGGCTCTTTGCTGAGACTTTTCAGGGGCCAGATGAAAGGCAACCATAAAACTACTAGACAGAAAGGAGGGAAAGCAGTGACAAGAAAATAGGCGCATAAATAATCTTAGTGAAGGAAAAGTCTACAAATCAAAATTCTAAAATACAAGAAGAGATCACAGCCATGAAGGACAGCCAATAAACTAACGCCAAGGTGCGAAACTTACTGCAGATGGCATAAAGATAGAACGATCTAAGAACAATTTTAAAAGCTTAGGATCTTCCCATAGCTGAAGGAAATCATAATAGAGAGCACAAAAGAAAAATAAATTATTAAAAAAAACAAGAATAGTACAAAAATAGAAGAAATGATGAAGCAAAATTGAAAGATTAAAGATTTTCTAGAAGATGGGAGTCCTCTGACTGAAAGTATACTTGGAGACGTGAGTGGAAGATGGGAGGAAAGAGGATGCAAGCAAAACAAATAAAAAATCCCGCTCCTCCCAAATGTACGTAATCTATTTAAATAAAATTGTGTGTGTACAAAGCACAAAGAAATTGCCAACAAAACGCAGAGTTGAACTACTGTTACATTTTTGAGTGAAAGAGTCATAGAATGTATTATGTAATAGTTATATAAGAAAATAAACAACTTAAAATCCCCGGTGCCTGTGTGCTCACTTACAAATACAGTGATAAAGATCTAAAATCAGACATATCAAACTGGTTGTCTATTTGAAAGTGTGTGGAATCAGCAGACTTGGGAGGATTTTCATTTACTACTCTATATACACCACTGGTTACTTAAAATTTCATATTAAACTTGCATTTACTATGAGCACAAAAACGATAAAAATATAACATAATTTTAAATACAAACACAGCTCTACGGCAGTTGAATTGGAGGATTTCTACCATATCCTTAGGTTAAAAGAGTAAACTGCACATAATTTGAAGATATGAACCAATTTTCTGTAAAATAAATTACCCCGGTAAATGTCCAGTACATATGTATTCCTGTATGATTATGTAAGTGGAGAAAGATGGATAAATGGATTTGCACCGGGTTAAGATTGGATATCTAAAGGTGTAGTGAATGGAAGAGAGAGGAAGCCAAAACCAAAAAGTATAAAATAGAATACTATCTTTATTTTTAAAAATGTATATGATTAATTTACATAAAATTGTGTATTTATTTCATAGATACTTCTTGAATGTACAATGTCAGATAATGATCTGAGAGAGCTAGCATGGGATACACAAGTACAAAACAAAGTCCTTATTCATGGGCAGTTTATAATATGGTGGGGGGGAGTAAAGATGATAAAACAAACAGAAATTATATGTCTTAAGTGGTGAGAAAACAAAAGCAGATTGAGGGGACAGAGTATGACTAAGGGAGTCAGAAGAGAATGCGATAGAGGCTGTCAGGAAAAACCTCTCTGATGAGGGAACTTTGAACAGAGAGCTAAGTGAAGTGAATCAGGCAGGTGGTTTCAGATAGGAACCAGGAGTAGCAAGTGAGAAAGCCACAGGGCAAGTGTGCGTTTGGCATCTCCTCTGGGAAACAGCGAGAATGCTAGTGCATTTGCAGCACAATAAGGAAAGGTGAGAATGATAAGAGACCAAGGTCACAGATGAAATCCGAGAAGCAGCCAGGGACCAAGTCAGAGAGGATCTTGTAAACCAAGGGAAGCAGGATGGGGAGCCTCTACAGGGTTTTAAGCAGGGGGTGAGATGATCTGATTATGCTTTGAAAGGAATTCTCTGGATGCTGTGTGGAAAACTGGAATGCAAGGAAGGAGACCAGTGAGGTGACTATGTAGAGACCCTGCTAAGAGAACATGCGTAAGAGAGGTAGTGATGGATTTAGTGGGACGTGGCTGAATTTAGGATATGTTTTCAAAGGAAAGGCAGCAAGATTTGCAGGTGGGCTGAAGGAGTAGAAATAAAGCAATAATCATGAGTATGTAAGTTCATGTAATGTATTTCTTATGCTTTTAACATTTTTAGAATGTGAATGTATTTTTATACAATCAAAAAAATAAAATTATTTTCAATGTGAAAAAATAAGAAACAAGTACACATAAAACACCCTGCTAGAAAACTAAAAATAAACATCTAGGCACATTGTGGTAAAATTGCAGAGCATTAAGAATTACAGAGAAAATCTAAAAGTCAGGAGAGAAAAAGGGACTATCTATAAAAATGGCAGTTACACTCTCAGAAGACCTCTCATCAACAATTAATGTCAGGTATGCAGACTGAAAAGGGAAAAGTAAAACTATCTCTATTTGCAGATGATATGATACAGTCTTTTATATAGAAAATTCTAAAGAATCCACTAAAAAACTATCAGAATAAATGAGCTCAGCAAGATCAATACATAAAAATCAATTCCATTCCTATATAATAGCAATGACCAAAGTGAAAATAAAATTTCTTAAAATTCCAATTACATTAGCATCAAAAGAATAAAATACTTGGGGGTGCCTGGGTGGCTCAGTGGGTTAAGCCGCTGCCTTCAGCTCAGGTCATGATCCCAGGGTCCTGGGATCGAGTCCCGCATCGGGCTCTCTGCTTAGCAGGGAGCCTGCTTCTCCCCTCCCCTCTCTGCCTGCCTCTCTGCCTACTTGTGTAATCTCTGTCTGTCAAATAAATAAATAAAATCTTTAAAAAAAAAAAAAAGAATAAAATACTTGGGAATAAATGTAACAAAAGAAGTGCTAAAAACTAGAAAACTTTGTTGAAAGAAATCAAAGATCTAAATAAATGGAAAGATGTTTGTTGTTCATGGACTGGAAAACTTGATAAGTTAGCATTACTCCCAGATTAATCTTCAATTTCAAGACAATCCCTATCAAAATCCCAGCTGGCTTCT
Source organism: Taxidea taxus jeffersonii (assembly GCA_003697995.1). Lineage (NCBI taxonomy): Eukaryota > Metazoa > Chordata > Mammalia > Carnivora > Mustelidae > Taxidea > Taxidea taxus. The sequence continues at coordinate 10,478 of ML111346.1, forward strand.
TTTGCAAAATTGAGAAACTAAGTTCTAAAATTCTAAATTCTAATTCTAAAATTCATATGGAAATTTAAGGGAGCCAGGAATGCCAAACAATCTTGAAAAAGCACCAAGTTGGAGGCCTTGTATGCTCTGATTTCAAAACTTACTGCAAAACTTTAATAATCAAAACAGAGTGGTACTGGTCCAAGGATAGATATACAGATCAATGAACAGAACTGTAGGACCAGAAATAAATCTGCACATTACAGTTAACTCACTTCTAACAAGGCTGCCAGTACAATTCACCAAAGTTAAAAATAGTCTTTTCAACAAATGGTGCTGGAAACAATTTAGATATACACATAAAAGAATGAAGTTGCAGTCCTACCTCACACCATACACAAAAATTAACTCAAAATGGATCAAAGACCTAAATGTACCAACTATATAACTCTTAGAAACAAATCTTCATGACAAATGTGTAAACAATCAAAGGAAAAAAGTAAATAAATTGGACTTACCAAAATTTAAAACTTTTGTACTTCAAAGAAAACCATCAAGAAAGTGAAAGACAACATAAAGACATAGGAGAAAATATTTGTAAATCATGTATCATGGACTCATTTCCAGAATATATAAAGAATAATTACAACTCAACAAAAAAAAGATAAATAGGGGCACCTGGGTGGCTCAGTGGGCTAAAGCCTCTGCCTTCAGCTCAGGTCATGATCCAGGGGTCCTGGGATCGAGCCCAGCATTGGGCTCCCTGCTCAGCGGGGAGCCTGCTTCCTCCTCTCTCTCTGCCTGCCTCTCTGCCTACTTGTGATCTCTGTCTGTCAAATAAATAAAAATCAAAAAATCTTAAATAAAAATAAAAATAAAAATGGTCAAAGCAGGGGCGCTTGGGTGACTCCGTGGGTTAAGCCTCTGCCTTCGGCTCAGGTCAAGATATCAGGGTCCTGGGATTGAGCCCCGCATCCATTGGGATCTCTGCTCAGCAGGGAACCTGCTTCCTTACCCACCCCCACCCCCCCACCCCACCCCCCGCCTACTTGTGATCTCTGTCAAATAAATAAATAAAATCTTTTAAAAAAATGGTCAAAGCATATGAATAGACATTTCTCCCAAGAAGATAAAACTATTGACCGATAAGCACAAGAAAAGATGCTCATTGTTAATCAGAAGAGAAATGCCAATCAAAATCACAGTAAGATACCACTTCCCACCCATTAGAATGGCCATAAACAGAAAGACAAATATAACAAGATTTGGTGAGGCTGTGGAGCAAATGGAACCCTCACACTCTCCTGGTAGTAACGTGAATGGTACAGCCGCCTTGGAAAACAGTTCAGCAGTTCCTCAAAAAGCTCAACTAGAGTTGGGGCACCTGAGTGGCTCAGCTGGTTAAGCAACCCACTCTTGATTTCTGCTGAAGTCATGATCTCAGGGTCATGAGATGGAGCCCCCAAGTAGGGCTCCATGCTCAGTGTAGAGTCTGCTTGAGATTCTCTTCTCTCCCTCTCCCTCTGCCCCTACCACAGGTCACGTGCTCTGTATCTAAATAAATAAATACAATCTTAAAAAAAATAAGGGAGGGAGTGTCTGGGTGGCTCAGTCAGTTAAGCATCACCTTTGGCTCAGGTTATAATATCAGAGTCCTGGAATGGAGCCCCACATCAGGCTCCCAGTTCAGTGGGGGGGTCTGCTGCTCTCTCTCCCTTTGCCCCTCCCACCCCACTTGTGCTCTCTCTCTCTCTCAAATGAATAAGTCTTTAAAAAAAAAAAAACTAAACTAGAGTTACCATATAATCCAGCAATCCCATTCCTAGTTACATATACTCAAGAGAACTGAAAACATGTCCACACAAAACTTGTGCATAAATGTTCAGAGTAGCATTATTCATAAGAGTCAAACATGGAAACAAATCAGAAATATCTCTACACTGGGGATGCCTGGCTGGCTCAGTCAGTAGAGCATGCAACTCTTGATCTTACAGTCATGAGTTCAAGCCCCACACTGGGCACAGGGCCTACTTTTTTTTAAAAAAAAGTCTCTACACTGATGAATGGATAAATGGAAAGTATATACATAAAAGGGAGTATTCTTTGGCGATGAAAAGAAACGAAGCAGTGATACATGCTACAACATGGATGGACCTCGAAAACACTATGCTAATTAAAAGAGGCCATTCATTCTTTTTTTTATTAACTTTTAAAAAAGATTTTATTTATTTGATACAGAGAGAGAGTATAAGCAAGGGGAGCAGCAGGCAGAGTGAGAGGGAGAAGCAGACTCCCCGATGAGCAGGGAGCCCAATGTGGGACTTGATCCCAGGATCCTGAGATCATGATCTGAGCCGAAGGTAGCTGCTTAACTGACTAAGCCACCTAGGCACCCAATTTTTTTTTTTTTTAACTAAATTCAGTTAGTTAACATATAATGTATTATTTGTTTCAGGGGTACAGGTCATGATTCATCAGTCTCATGTAATACTCAGTGCTCATTACAACACATACCCTCCCCAATGTCTACCAGCCAGTTACCCCATCCCCCACGTCCCTCCCCCTCCAGGAATCCTCAGTTTGTTTCCTAAAATTAATAAGAGTCTCTTATGGTTTGTCTGCCTCTCTGGTTTCATCTTGTTTCATTCTTAAAGGACGACATATTGCATGATTCCATTTATATAAAATGTCCAGAACAGTCAAATCTATAGACAGTAAGCAGATTAGTGGTTGCCTAGGGCCAGGGGAGAGGGAAGAGACTGAGGGAGAATGACTAAGGAGTATGAGATTTCTTTTTGGAGTGATGGATATGTTTAAAAATTTATTTTGGTGATGGCTGTATAACTGTGATTATACTGAAAGCCTGACAGTAACAAATGTTGGCAAAATATGGGAAAGCAAGAACTTTTAAACACTGCTGGTGGGAATGTAAACTGATACAACTACTTTGGAGGGCAGTAAAGTTCATATGTAATAGAACGTTATGGCTGAATAGTAACAATTCAAATGTAATAGCTGAATAGAAACAAACCTTATGACCTAGAAATTCTGCTTCCAGAAATGTACTCCAGAAAATCTGTGGCATATTTACACTATATAAGGAAACAGTTATAAGATTGTTCATTGTAGGGGCACCTAGGTGGCTCAGTGGGTTAAAGCCTCTGCTTTCAGCTCGGGTCATGATCCCAGGGTCCTGGGATTGAGCCCCGCATCCAGCTCTCTGCTCAGCGGGGAGCCTGCTTCCTCCACTCTCTCTCTCTGCCTATTGTGATCTGTCTCTCAAATAAATAAATAAAATCTTAAAAAAAAAAAAAGAATGTTCATTGTAAATTATTTATAACAGCAAGAAAAGAAATAATCTTAAGTGTCTCACACAGAGGAATGGATAAGCAGTGGTTTATTCATATTCTGGAATACTATATATTAGCTCAATGCATAGAAAGCTTTGTGTATATACAATGTCAAGGGGGAAAAAGTTGCAGAATATAATCAGTATGATATAAAAATCTAAAAATCTACATAAAAATCTAAAAAAGAACGAATGCCATACATTATTTATGGTTACATGTCTATAGAGTAAAAGAGTAACACCGACAGTAAGGATCCACTCAGCTTGAAGACAGTGATTACATCTGAAGCAAGAGATAATAGAATAGAATGGTAAAAGAGTACAGAGAAGGTTTCAAGTGCATCCATAGGTTCCTAAAAAGGTCTGAAATAAATTTGGCAAAAATGTGAATAGCCCTTAAACATGGGTGGTAGCAACAAAGATGTCCATTATGTTATACTCCGTATTTTCTATATGTTTGAAATATTTCAAAGAACTTTAAAAAAAATCAACTCTGGGGACGCCTGGGTGGCTCAGTTGGTTAAGCAGCTGCCTTCGACTCAGGTCATGATCCCAGCGTCCTGGGATCGAGTCCCACATCGGGTTCCTTGCTTAGCAGGGAGCCTGCTTCTCCCTCTGCCTGCCACTCTCTCTGCCTGTGCTCACTCCGTCAAATAAATAAATAAAATATTTTTTAAAAAAAATCAACTCTGCCCAATATACATATACAATGGGATGGGAAAAAACAAGACTGAACCAGGAAGACCTTCTAGAAAGTATGTGTAGAAATCCTGGCTAAAATGATGATGATCTAGATTCATCCTAATAGCAGGATGGAGAGATATAGATGAATGTGAAATTGTATTTCAAAGGAATAATTTGCAGTTTATTGATGGACTGGATATGAGGAGCTCAGGGGAGGAAAGGCTGACTTCTAGCTAAAGCAAAAACACAGATGAAGGTACCATTTACTCAGGGAAAACTGGGAAAAGAACCAGTTAAGGGCATGAAAGAATTGTTTTATGTTCATCTCTTACACTCAAACATAAGCTCTTTATAGGAGAATCTGTCTACTCTAACTATGTATACCTCAAAATTCTTAACATAACTGCCAAATCAATGTTATACATA
>ML111346.1:15315-35641 GCA_003697995.1 Taxidea taxus jeffersonii
ATTGGCTAAGTATTGCTTTTTGAAAACCAGAAAACCTTCTTTTAAAAATGTCAGCTTTCAAATAAATTTGATTATCACTTAATATTCTAATAACAAGAAAAAATTTTCAAGAGGTTCCCACAAAAATTTTCCCATGCAGATTATTCAGACCTTTAAGTTCCATATAAATCTATGCTTTCTATTTTCCTAAGCCATCTTAGTTAATTTTACATGATTTTATCAGTTAGATGTATTACAAGTTAAGCAGTATTATAAGGTATGTTGTTGTAAATGAGATAGGATTTATCAAAAGGTTATTATTTTTTTAGTTTTATTTATTTATTTGAAAGAGAGAGAGGGGACCTTAAAGATCATTTAAGTAAATTTGTTTTCCCTCCTAAGATAAAAAGTTTACAAGTTTCTTTAGAGGATAATTATATCTAAAAAGTAATACTTGAGGCAGAGGCACCTGGCTGGCTCAGTTGTAGAGCACGTGACTCTTGATCTCCGGATCACGAATTCACGCCCCACACTGGGTGTAGAGTTTACACAAAAAAGAGAAAGAAAGAAAGAAAAGAAAAGTAATACTTGGGTAATTATGATACCACAAGTTTCAACTATTATCTTCATGTTGCTCAAAATCAAAACAAGTATATGCAACTACTGCATTTTGGCAACTTCCCTTTTTTAGTGGGCCTAGGTCAATTTTTATTTGTCAAACAGAGTGAATGCTGTGATTTTAACAAATTTCTGAGTATCTATACACTTGTACATCCCCCTCTTGGTTTATCCCCATTGGCTTTGGGAGATTTAGGAGGGGCAGGGGACATGTTAGAAAGTAGTGCACAATTTGACAAAGATAAAGTACACAAAACCGTAAGTATAAGTAGCCCATACAAACAAATCACGGTTTTAACTATTCTTCTAAAAGTTCAGAAATGTTACTTAAAAAAAGGAGAGGGGGGTGCACCAGGGTGGCTCAGTCAGTTAAACACCTGACTCTTGATTTCAGCTCAGGGCATGGTCTCAGGGTCGCAGGACTGAGTCCTGCATCAGGCTCCATGCTCAACACGGAGTGTGCTTATCCTTCTCCCTCAGCTCCTCCCTGGCTTGCACGTGCACATGTGTGCTCTCCCTCTCTCTAATAAACAAATTAATACAATCTTAAAAAAAAAAAAAAGTGGGGCACCTGGGTGGCTCAGTCAGTTAAGTGGCTGCCTTCAGCTCAGGTCATAATCCCAGGGTTCTGGGATCGAGCCCCGCATCGGGCTCTCTGCTCGGTGAGGAGTCTGCTTCTCCCTCTCCCTCTGCTGCACTGCCTACTTGTACTCTCTATCTAATAAATAAAATCTTAAAAAAAAAAAAAGAAGGAAGGAATGAAGAAAGAAATGGTACTTTTGAATGCCAAGGAAAACGCCAAAAGATCTCTTGGGAAAATTGTTACGAATTTTTAAATGTGTGAATAGAGCTATTTAAAAATATATATGATCCACAGTTTTAGCAATGCAAATTCTGTTGCCAGATTTATGTAAGATTTATCAATTTTATTTCTCTGAGTTTTAAAGGATGCATCTAAATGGAAACAGAATTGAGTTCAAAAGTTTATCAAGTATGCATATCTCTTCTTAAGCTCAACATTATCTTTTTATTGGATTTTTTTTTTAGATTTTTTTTTCTTTATTTATTTGACAGAGATCACAAGTAGGCAGAGAGGCAGGCAGAGAGAGAGAGAGGAAGGGAAACAGGCTCCCTGCTGAGCAGAGAGCCCGACACGGGGCTGGATCCCAGGACCCTGGGATCATGACCTGAGCCAAAGGCAGAGGCTTTAACCCACTGAGCCACCCAGGCGCCCTTTTTTTTTTTTTTTAAATTTATTTATTTATTTGACACAGAGAGAGAGAGAGATCACAAGTAGGCAGAGAGGCAGGCAGAGAGAGAGAGGAGGAAGCAGGCTTCCTGCTGAGCAAAGAGCCCGATGTGGGGCTCGATCCCAGGACCCTGAGATCATAACCTGAGCCGAAGGCAGAGGCTTAACCCACTGAGCCACCCAGGTGCCCCCCAGGCGCCCTTTTTATTGGATTTTATTTTGCAAACGTTGAGAAACCAATGATGGTTATCACACTGGGGAATGACACCATGAATGCTTTACCAGTATAACTTAGGCCATAATACAAAGCATGGACAGTACAGTAGCAGTGAGAAATGGGAGGGTACTATAACAGAAGTTAGCGACTGAGATGTTGTAATAGTCCAGGTCAAGGGAGAGCTTTATAAAAGTCCAGATTCCCAGGACCTACTCCTGGAGATTACTGAGTCCGTACATTTAGAGCTAAGTTTTTATAATCTTAGAGAAGAGCTAAACACAGTAGTAAGTTAGAGCATCGAAGGGAAGATATCCTTCACTCTGACACCTTTAAAAGAGTATTAGGAACTCATAAAAATTACAAGCTGATGCTTCACTTTTACCACAAATGAGCAATGACTCACCTGGATCAGGGTCATATTTGAGGTCCAATGGATGTACAACAGGGCAGTACTGCTTCTAAACACAATATAAAGTAAAACAGATTTAATCATTTAATCCTTCATATAAACATTTCCTTCAACTAATGTAAGCAAATATACTATTAGCTGGTAGAACCATTCTTTTAACGAAAAAAAGGGGGGAGGGTGCATGGGTGGCTCAGTCAGTTGAGTGTCTATGGCTCAGGTCACCTCAGGTCATGAACTCAGGGTCCTTGGATGGAGCCCAGTGTAGAGCACTGAGTTCTCTGCTCAGCAGGGAGTCTGCTTCTCCCTCTCCCTCTGCCCCTTACCACCATCCCCCACTTGTGCTTTCTTTCTCTCTCTCTCTCAAATAAATAAAATCAAGAAGGAAGGAAGGAAGGAAAGAAGGACGGAAGGAAGGGGGAGGGAAAGGAAGGAAGGAGAACGGAAGGAAGGGGAAGAAAGGAAGGTCAGTTCTGAAATCTTTAGGAAAGGAGGGGAAAAGATCAAACTAAATTTTACCTTTTCTAGCATTGCCACCTACTGCATACACTAAGAAATAGCACCACAAAAAAAGTTTAAGACAAGCAAACAAGCAAATTAAAGCCACAGAGACTGAATTTTCTGTTTAAAGTACAAGGCAGTCTCCAAATTATGAACAGTTTTTCTAAAGTTCATTTTAAGAGAAGTGTTTGGAGCTCGGAACTCCTATTTCCACAGGAGCTCTGTTTTACGAAGTGGCTGCTGCCACGTCAGCGCACTGAAGCGTATCCGTCCTGTGGTATCCTGGGACTACGAGAGCAGAACTACAGCAAAGGATCCACGGGCTCGCTTCAGCAGCACATACACCAAAACTGGAACAACACAGAGCTTGGCATGGCCCCTGGGCAAGGCTGACATGGAGTAAGATCTACAATTTAGCAAAAAGAAAGAGTAAAATGTTCCTCCTTACTCCTGCCCAAAGCCAGCAGGAGCCAAAAATGTTTTCTAAAAGGGCTGCCTTTAGTATCCTCACCCCATCAATCCATTTTGCGTCCATTTTTAAACTTCCACAGCAGTAAGTCACCGAGGCCTGCCAGCCTTCTTTCTTTTATGCAATACTCATTACCAGTTAAGTTTTTCCCCAGGAAAGAAGGGGGTAATAACAGAGAGAAAAGAAATACATTTTGAATATTTTTCTTAGGGAAGCTTTAAAAAGCAAGGCTGAGTGGGAGAGGATAGAGTAGGGTATTTTTTTGAAAATGCTTTGGAAGAAAAAAAAAAAAAAAGAAAATTTCTCCTTATATTTTTTTCTCACAGAACAATGCCTGCACTGTCTAAAACAATTCCTGACAAGAAGCAACTAGAAGATTTAAATGTGAAAGCATGCTAATTTCAAAAATTAATGATAATTAGTATAACATAATTTAAAGCAACATGTGTTTCTCGCTCCAGCGGTAGTGCCATTCCCAGCAAACCTACTCCCACACGATCATGACTTATGGAGCAAAACAAATTACACACAATTCATAAAGGAAATTTCAGTGTTATGACACGTATTCAACCTTCATCATCAATGTAACCTAAAGAGGCCTTCCAGAATTTATTTTTTTTTAATAAAGATCTTTTTTTTTTTAAGATTTTATTTATTTATTTGTTAGAGAGAGAGAGAGAGAGAGAGAGCGAGCGAGCACAGGCAGACAGAGTGGCAGGCCGAGGCAGAGGGAGAAGCAGGCTCCCCGCCAAGCAAGGAGCCCCATGAGGGACTCGATCCCAGAACGCTGGGATCATGACCTGAGCCGAAGGCAGCTGCTCAATCAACTGAGCCACCCAGGCGTCCCCAGAATTTATAAACATATACAAATAATGTGCCAAACACAAATGACACAAAGAAAGAAAAGGCTTAACAGATAAATTTATTGAGGCGCCTGGGTGGCTCAGTCAGTTAAGCATCTGACTCTTGGTTCTGGCTCAGGTCATGATCTCAGAGGTTGTGAAATCGAGCCCCAAGTCAAGCTCTGCGCTTAGCAGGGGGTCTGCTTGAAGATTCTCTCCTGCTGCCCCACCTCAAATAAATAAAATCTTTAAAAAAAAAAAAAGATAAATTTATTTTTCCTTCCTGTCTCAGAATTATAAAGTTAGTCTTCTTTCCTCAAATTATATTTTAAAATCAGCTATGTTCAAAAATCTAGTATAACTTAGAACTGGAAAAAAAATCTTACGAGACAAACAGTAGTAATTGAGGAAGAAAAGACAAAGAAAACAAAACGTCATGTGTGTCCACACAGACCTCATACTTTAATTTTTTTTTATAGTAAAACGGACATAAAACAAAGCTTATTATCTCAAAGAGAAATCATCTTACCAGAATTTCTTGTTTTGCTTTTATGGTTTTGATGACACATTCAAGGATCTTTCTGGGATACTGCTTACGTTTTGTGGCTATATCTACTATGATTTCATCAAACTGATCTTCAAGTACTTTGATATCAGAATCTATTTCAAGAGACAAACAGTATCAAAAACTTCTCAAAATACATTGCTTATATTCTATATAGAAATATAACAAGCTACATTTAGAAAATACAAAATAACTGAAAACAAATATGGTAAGTTAATGGACTCCCCCGCCTTTGGTGATTAATTCATTTATTTATTCACTGAAAAACCAATTACTGAGCACCTATGGGAAGCCAGGCCTAAATCAGAAAAATACAAAAATACAAATACAAAAATACAATATAACATGACCCCTGACTAAGAGCCTGGAAGAAACAAAACTGCAAAACAACTTGATAAATGCAATTGAGGTATGAACAAAATGCTACATAGACACAGAATAAGAGAACACTAACTCTACCTGGGAAATTTAAGACTTTACACATTTGAGCTAAGGCTTGAAATATAAATGTAAATCCATTGGATTAAAAAAAGGTGGGACAAAAAATAACAGGAGGAAGCATTTTAGGCAGAGCAAACTGTATTTGCAAGATCACAGAGGTTTTGGGAAACTTTGTTCTAAAACTAAAAGTTCTAAGTGGCTGCAGGACAAAGTGTAAGGAAAGAAGGGTGATAAAATATAAAAAAAACTAGACTGTAAAGGGCATTTAATGTGAGAGCTTCCAACATGTTTTGACTTTATTATGTGCTGCACCAAAGCTGTGACAGTAGCAGAGCGGAAAAGCGAAATCTGAAATAGACACAAATGGATAAAAATAGCAGGAAAAAGTAAGAGACACAGTGACTTTAGACTTTTTTTTAACTAAACTCTTATCTGTTTCTTTCCTGTTTTAAAATAGTGAATCTCAAAGTTCAGCAAAATAATTACATGGGGAACTTGTCACAAGTGCAGAAATTTTGATTCAACAGAGGCCTCTGGAATGGGGCCCCAAAATTAAGTACTCTAGATGAAATGAATGCAAGTGGTACATCAACCTTATTTTGAAAGTCATCTTCAAGAATAAGTAGTTAAAAGTACTAAAGAACGGGGTGCCTGGGCAGTTCAGTCGATTATGGGTCTGACACTTGATTTTAGTTCAGTCATGATCTCAGGATCCAGCCTGAGTGTCTCCTTGCTCAGTGGGGAGTCTACTTGAGCATTCTCTCCTTCTCCCTCTGCCCCCCCCCCGCCGCCCAAAAACCCATTGCTTACATGCGCATTCACACCCTCACTCTCTCTCAAATAAATAAATCTTCAAACAAAACTAAACTAAACTAAAGAGCTAAGTCATTGGCTTAACTGGTCTCACATCATAGCTGTTCTGCTATGTCACAGTCTGTGCTAGAAATATATCTATTTTATTAAGTAGAAGCTTCACTAAGAATTCTGAAACTGTGATTTATTTTTGGAAGCTTTCAAACATTGCTGACATATGAGCATATATACACACACATACATACTGGGTAAAGATTGATGAAGTACATCAGGTATATCACATTCATGTAACAAATACTAAGACCAACTAAATTCTTCTGAGTATTATGAGAAAAACAATCACTGTTTACTTTGAATACTCATTTAGATGAGTAGCCCTTCCTAAATTTTAACTTACCATTTAAAATGTTCAGTCACTAGCCTGAAATAATGTACTATTTCACAGTTAAGAAAAAAAAGTCTCCCAGCTAAATCTCCTATGGAGGAAAATGGTTTTTCAGCGCCACCTAATGATAAAGCTACAAAACTGAATGTATAAACAATTTTGAGTAGAAGATTTGAGAGAAGATTTTGTCACCAATTTAACAAGTATTTACTGTGGACCTACTATATGCCAAGTCAAGTGTTGAAAAACAAATATAGCCCCTGCTCTCGAGGAACTTACACTTCAGTTCTTAAATGAACCTGATCAAGCCTGAAATCAAGTCTTTTCAGGGTAGCTACAGAGGAAAGGAGAAAGTTGTTTTCACTTGTATATTTATTTGTTTTCCTTTTATTTGTCCATTCATTTCTACAATGATCCCAGTGAACAAAACAGACAAACCTCTGTCCTTGTGAAGCTTACTGCTTCTATGTATTTGATCAGATACAAACCCTTTTAATCACATCTGCAGAACCTTTTTCTCTCCTTTTCTCCTGTCTTCGAGCATGTCTTCACCATCTTTTACTGTACTACTGCAATAACCTCCCTCAGGTTAGCCTACCTTGAATTTCACTCCTCTCCAATCCACCCCCTACACAAGCAGCAGTCAGTGTTCTAAAATGCAAAGCTTTTCATGTAAATTATATTTTAAAAATCTCCACTGGCTCCCCATTGCCTACAGGATAAAGTACAAATTCCTTAGCAAACTTTCAGGGCTCTTTGTGATCTGACCTAAGCTTACCTCTGGTCACACCTGCCATTAGTTTTCCCAATTCATTTCTGACATTTTCCAAACATATCACTCCTTTGTGCCTTTGTACATGCTGTTCTCTCTGCTTCAAATACCCTTCCTCCTTTTTATCTAGCATGCTGTCATTCATTAAATGCATTTAACAACAATCTACTCTATCAGGTCTTATCCCCCTTCCTAAACAGTATAGTAATTCCTTGTCCATTTCTTTCCATTAACAATGAGTTTCTAAATAGTAAGGACCATGTGTTTTCATCTATGGCCTAGAATTTGGTATATCATTATCAAGTGCCAGTGAAAGCACGTCAAATTATAGTATTCTCAATTATTTCCCCTCACAGTTATAAGGAAGAAAGGGGACAAAGAATAACCACACTCTACCCAGGCTGCCAACCTATTAGAAAATCTGTATCTTAATCTGGAAATTGATGAATCATATTGCTAAAGGCAGCCTGGAGCAAACAATAAAGCAACTCCAAAGTGACTTTACAGAACAAGAGTCAAATAAAGACACAGGAAAGCACATAGAGTTTAAAAATACTCTTAGGTGACTGTGATACACTTCCTCTCCTCTACTAATTGGCAATTATTCTGTTATTTGGGAAATTTAATGTTATCACTTTTACTATTTCAATACATAAACCAGAAAGTAAATATTGGTGACTTTGAAGAGATAACTATAATAATCCCAAGGATTAGACAGTGAAGTTTTCTGGGCAAAGTATTATCTTAATGTTGAGAATAAAAATTATAACCACAGAGGGTTACTTGATACGCTTCGAATCAGCTCAAGGGTATAACAGGATAGCAAGTAATACCAAGCAGTGATACCAAGTTATGCTGGTCACACTCTGTAATATGACCATGGGGAAAGACAAGACACTCCGACCCTCTTGTCAGGATAGCCCTTCTCCTAGACTTTGTTGGAGAATTCTGACTCTTTTTTCACACAGATCATTCATTTCTTTTCTACTAATTTTTTTTCCTTCTTACACTGACCACAGACCATTTTGTTTCCATTAAAATTCTGACTTTTTTTTTTTTTTAAGATATGTCAACACCATTAGTTAGGGTACAATTAAGTCTGCTTTGAAGAAAGTATTCTGGGGCATCTTGGTGGATCAGTCAGTTAAACTTCAGCTCAGGTCATGATCCCACGATCCTGGGATTGAGCCCTGCATCAGGCTCCCTGGTCAGCGGGGAGTCTGCTTCTCCCTCTTCCTCTGCAGCTCCCCAGCTTGTGCTTTCTCACACTCTCTCTCTCTCTCTCAAATTAGTTAAATAAATATTAAACAGAAAGAAAGCATTCTGTCTCTAAGGAGGTTTCTCCATATATTTACCTCATCCTTTACATGGTTGGAACTCTTAGAATATAACTTTATCCTTTTTTTTTTTAAGATTTATTTATTTGTTTATTTGACAGAGAGATCACAAGTAGGCAGAGAAGCGGGCAGAGAGAGAGGGGTGGTAAGCAGGCTCCCTGCTGAGCAGAGAGCCCAATGCGGGGCTCGATCCCAGGACCCTGAGATCATGACCTAAGCCGAAGGTAGTGGCTTAACCCACTGAGCCACGCAGGCGCCCCTAACTTCATTCATTCGCTGTCTACTATAAAGATCATTTATAAAAATACAACTTGAGGGGGCACCTGGGTGGCTCAGTGGGTTAAAGCCTCTGCCTTCAGCTCAGATCATGATCTCAGGGTCCTGGGATCGAGCCCCGCATTGGGCTCTCTGCTCGGCGGTGAGCCTGCTTCCTCCTCTCTCCCTCTCTGCCTGCCTCTCTGCCTACTTGTGATCTCGGTCTGTCAAATAAATAAATAAAATCTTTAAAAAATAAATAAATAAATAAAATAAAAATACAACTTGATTTATAAGGTTTTAATCATAGAAATTCTCTGGGCCTGTTTCTTCATCTGGAGATAGTAGTACAGTATTTTCCAGTAACCTACTGACAAGAATAGTTTCAAAGACTAATCAGATGAAAACCTACTGAGAATGCCAGATAGCATATTTAAACCAAGGCACCTACTGTGTAGTTTGTCTCAGTAGCCTTCTAGATTTGTTCCCCTTTTCCCCCTAGTGAAGGAAACCTTTTTTTTTTTTTTTGGTGAAGGAAAATCTTTAGGACACTGAGGGGTGACTGGGTGGCTCAGTCGGCTGGGCATCTGCCTTTGGCTCATGTCATGATTCCAGGGTCCTGGGATGGAGCCCTGCATGGGGCTTCCTGCTGAGTGGTAAGCCTGCTTCTCCCTATCCCTCGTGCCCTCCCACCCTGCTGGTGCTATCTCTCACTCTGCTGTCTCTCTCAAATAAACAAACAAATAAATCTTTTAAAAAACAAGACTGAAAATGACTGAAAACGGGGATTAAAAATTAGCATTCAGGGGGTGCCTGGGTGGCTCAGTGGGTTAAAGCCTCTGCCTTCAGCTCGGGTCATGGTTCTAGGGTTCTGGGATGGAGCCCTGCCCCGCATCAGGCTCTCTGCTCAGCGGGGAGCCTGCTTCCTCCTCTCTCTCTCTCTCTCTCTGCCTGCCTCTCTGCCCGCTTGTGATCTCTGTCAAATAAATAAATAAAATCTTTTTAAAAAAATTAGCATTCAAGATAGAATTAGCTACAAAAATAACTCAGAAATTAATGACAGAAGGAAAGTTAAATCACATACCCATAAAACTATCTGAAGCTTCCTGCCATGCTTGTCCATTAATGCTGACATTCTCTTGCACAGCTGATTCAAAAGTCTGAAATAAATTCACAATACTCAAGTCACTGAAAATAACTTTAAATATTGAACTAAAACATTTTGGCAAAATAAGAACTTCAGATTTGTCATACAGAATATCAAGAAAAATAGACTAGCTTATTACTGTATTCTTTCCAATGAAGATTCCATTTCAATCACTGATTCCACCTACATTTTATCTCTGATAACCATTATGCTACATCTGAGAAAATTTGATGCAAAAATTTATATACTTCTTTAATGAAGAAAAAATATAAGCTAACAAAGTTGAGCTCAGCTGAACTCAAGGGTACAAGTACTACATATGCTGGTCAACAAGCATCAGTGTTATCAAGGGGAAAATGCTTAAAACAAAGTAAAATTAATTTCTACTTCATAAAGGACTGTATTTTTTAGAGATGTATACTGAGGTACATAGAAATGAAATGACACGAGATCTAGAGTTTGCTTTAAAATAGGAAGTGCAGGGATGCCTGGGTGGCCTAGTGGGTTAAGCCTCTGCCTTCAGCTCAGGTCATGATCTCAGGGTTCTTGGATCGAGCCCTGCATTGGGCTCTCTGCTCAGCAGGGAGCCTGCTTCCCCCTCTTGCTCTGCCTACTTGTGATCTTTCTCTTTCTGTCAAATAAGTAAGTAAACAAAATCTTAAAAAAAAAAGGAAGTGCGAAGGGACACACTGCTTGCTTAGCAATAGAATGCATGACCCTTTTAATCTCAGGGCTATGAGCTCAAGCTCTACCTTAGGCATGGAACCTACCTAAAAAATAAATTAAAAAAATAGGAAGTGTAACAAATTTCTGATAACTGTTCAATTTGGTAATGGAGGGGCGCCTGGGTGTCTCAGTGGATTAAAGCCTCTGCCTTCAGCTTGGGTCGTGATTCCAGGGTCGGTCGGGCTCTCTGCTTGGCAGGGAGCCTGCTTCCTCCTCTCTCTCTGCCTACTTGTAATTTCTGTCAAATAAATAAATAAAATCTTAAAAAAATTTTTTTGATGATGGAGGGGCGCCTGGGTGGCTCAGCAGGTTAAAGCCTCTGCATTCAGCTTAGGTCATGATCTCAGGGTCCTGGGATGGGCCCCCCATCGGGTTCTCTGCTCAGCAGGAAGCCTGCTTCCTCCTCTCTCTCTGCCTGTCTTTCTGCCTGCTTGTGGTCTCTGTCTGTCAAATAAATAAATAAAATCTTTTTTAAAAAATGTGGTGATGGATATACAGGTGTCCATTGTACTAGTCTGTTTTTTGAAAGGTTAAAATTTTTCATAATACATTAAAAAATAAGGAACTAAGAGAATTTGGTTAAAATTTTAAATGCACATTCCCTATTACCTTATAATTTCACTCTTAGCAATGTATCCTAAAGAACTATTCTCATAAAAACATAAAAAGGAGGGGTGCCTGGGTGGCTCAGTGGGTTAAGGCCTCTGCTTTCAGCTCAGGTCATGATCCCAGTGTCCTGGGATCAAGCCCCACATCAGGTTCTCTGTTCAGTGGGGAGCCTGCTTACCACCCCCTCTGCCTGATAAATAAATAAAATTGTTAAACAAACAAACAAACAAAAACATGAAAAGGATGTACTAGGAATGTTTATTAAAGCACTATTTGAAATTATGAAATATTGGGGGGAAAATAAAATCTAGATCCAAATTTGGAAAATGGTTAAATACACTCTATCCATATCACGCAATACCTAAAAGGAATAAAGTGTATCTCTGTGTAACTTTAACAAAGAATAGTCGAAGACAGATTTGGAAGAGAAAAAAAAGCTAAACTGCTAAATACATCAGCCTAACACCATTACTGTAAAAAACAAACAAAAAACTAAAACAACAGAGAGAGATATAAAGCCATAAAAAAGGGTATAGAAGGATTATAGCCCCCTGGGCCCTTCAAATAATTATTTCCAGGAAGAGGGGTGGAGAAGAATTCAAACTTTTGCTTTATGCTGTTTTGCTGTTTTTTTACAACAAGAATGTATTTTACACACTCTGTATAAGTAAAAATAAGCATAAACCAAATAATGACTGATAATGAGTTGAAGTATACACTCTGCATTTTATATATTTTATAAAATGAAATCCTTACTTTATACATGGACACTCAAGGATTATCTCAGAATACAAACTGTAATATTCATGGCACAATCGTATCAATACAATTTTTTAGAATATCCATTACAATATTACGTGGTTTAAAATAAAGAGATATGTCAACATAATTAAAGCCTCTGCCTTTTATCTGCTCTTTATATAAAACACAAGTGAATTCCTTGGTAGCTTGTTCAAATCTTTTTTCTTCCAACTCACTTTATCATCCATTAAATAAGGTATAATAGGTTATAAGCCAAGATGAGCCAAGCTCCTCTTTTTCTGAAAGTAAATGTCCTAAATAGGTTAGCACTTCTTAGGGGCAAATTCTAAGACCATTATGCACCAAAACAGTCTTTTCCCAGAACTACTAAAAATGTCCTGAAGTATGTTGTCTATTCTTGCCTTCCTTACAAGAAGGAAGTGACAGCGTTGCTGTATACAAAACTGAACAGACTCACTACCTAGGGGCTGTTTTTATTCTTCTTCCATTTGGCGTTTATCTTTATTGTTCACACTGTGGTCACGCGAACTCACAAGCGTGCTGTATTATGAGCTTTTAAACTTATTTTCTACAGCCAGACTGTATGCTTCCTGAAGGCGGGTACCAATCCCTCAATCTATTGCGTCTTTCCTAAAAAACAACAACAACAACAAAAAAAACTAGCTTCTTCAAAAACTAGCTTTGCAAAATATGTGAGAAAGGGAAAATGTTAGGAGGTCCAGAGAAGTTATTAATCAGGACAGCTTCCTTATCTACTTTAGACGTGGAGGGAAAATGTTTCCACTGACTTTACAAGTTCTAAAACAGGCAAAAGGGAAGACCAGCGGCTCGTTTGGTGAAGGCCTGAGTTCCAGGATTACCCTCTCCTGGAGAATTCCTCCTTTAGTTTCTGTCTGCACTGACCAACAGCGGAGCCACTAGCCTCTCTGGGGTTACTGGGGCCTTAAAACACGGCTGGCCGGAAAGATGAGCTCTAAATTTAAGCCACCAGTACGAACAAAAGAAGATAAAAGATCTCGTTCACTTTTTTTTTTATTACAAATTAAGACGCTATCTTGGATAGAGCGGGCTAAATAAAACACATTAAATTTAATTCCACCTATTCTTTCTTCCTTTAATCTCAAGTCACCCACACGGGCCCGCGCCGGTCTAAGCGGTGAGTACCCAGCGGACACTAGCGCCTATTTCGACCCTTGCGTTTCCCGGGCCTCTTCTACCCGAGCCCGCGGCACCGCTAACTTTGCGAAGCCGGCCGCGGGCTCTTTCTGAGCCTTGAGAGGGGCAGAGGGCGAGGGGTGAGAAGAGATGGCTACTGGGCCCGTACCCACTGCACATCTCGCAGCGCGGGCTCCCGAATCTCCTCTGGCAGCGTGTCCCCGAGCTTTTCCACAAAGCGGCCGCACAGCTCTAGCATTTCCGTCACGGCCCGCTTCGAGGTGCAGCGCACCCGGAAGTCCTCTCGGGAGGTGGCAGCGGCCGAGTCCCCGTCGTCCGCCCCGGTCGCCCTCTCCACGTCCCGCGAAGGGGAAGGGACTGCCACAGGAGCCCCCGCCATCTTCCCAGTTTGAACTGCGGGCGGGAGCTGGGAGCGGAAGGGCGGGGTCTCACTGGCGGAAGGAGCGCGCGTCCGGCCGGAAACAGCCCGCTGCAGCGGCGGCGTTCCGCCTGAGGCCCGGCGGGGGCGTGGACAGCGACGGCGGCGGCGGCCATGGGGGCAGTGGGCGTAGGGTTGGTGGACTGTCACTGCCACCTCTCGGCCCCGGACTTTGACAGCGTATGTAAGGACGAGGCCCGGCCAGTGGGAGCGGGGAGGCACCCCCGTCCTTTCCCTTCGGGTTGTTTTTGCTCTCCTCCCTTGGGACGAAGCGTCAAATCCTCCCGGGTCCCTGTTCGTGGCCCTGAGGGACCTGCTCCTGCCTCTCGAATCTCAGTCATTCCGATTTTTCTTCCTGGCGCTGCGGAGCGTGAAGCCCTCTTTCCCTACATGGCTTTTATTTGCCCTTCCCGTTTACGAGACGGCGTCCCCCTCCCTCCCCGTGGCCCAGCTGCTGACCCCACCGGCCGCGCGTCGCCTGGGCCCGGGCGGAAGGGGAGAGCGCCAAACCCGAGTTACAAAGCGGTTTACCCGCTATCCTGGAAGCAGAGGCCGGTAGAAGGAAGGGCAGAGTCTCTGAGGGGGAAAGACCTCTCAAGAGGGTGACCCTTGAGCTGGAACCCGAAAGGCAGAGAGCCGGCCAAGCAAGGAGGTGGTGTGCAGGGGTGTAAAAAGCAAGCGGGTCGGATTTGACGTGTTGGAGCAACAGAAAGGCTGGGTGGGGGGTGGTGAGCCAGAGAGAGCCACTGGAGTAAGACTGGAGGTTTGCAGGGGTTAGGTGAGGTAGGTCAGGAAGGACACTGTGGAGCCAGGAAAGGTGTTTGGGGTTGGTTGGTTGGTTTTGAGGGAGAGTGACAAGATCTGATTTCCATTGAATAACACTTTGCTGATGGAGAGTAAGTGTGGAAGTGAGAAAACCAGTTCGGAGGCTTTTGCTGCTTTTGCTGTGTGTAGACAGGAGATGACGATGGTTGCAGAGGAGTCTGAGAAAAGCAGACGGATCCAGTGTGTGTTTTAGAGCTGGAATCTAGGGTACATGCTGAGGAGTTGGGTGTGGAGAGGGAGCGAAGGCGGCCGCGAGGATGCTGTTCACTGAGAGGAGGGAAGACAGGGTGGGGAGGGCAGAGAAAAGGAATAAGCTTGTAGAGGAGAGTTAGGTTTGGCACATATTGAAGCCTAATATCCACCCAAGTGGAAATGTCATATAGTCAGTTTTTTAACTGTCAGTCTTGGGCTCAGGAGAGAATTCTAGGGTGGAGCTCAAAATTAGCATAATGGTGATATCAAAAACCTATGGATGGGATCACCTGAGGTGTGTAAAGAGAGAGGAGAATAGGGTCCTGAAATCAGAGAGGAGGGAGCCAGCCCAGAAGCCCGAGAGTAGCAGCTAGTGGAGGGTAGAGTTTGCAGGAGAGCCGTATCGCAGAATCCAGCAGCGGGAAATACTTCAGGAAGGAAGGCGTGGGCAAGTGAGGAGTTCTTAATGTCTCTGAGGGGCAGAGTAAGACGAGGACAGGGAGGTGTCCTTTATATTTGACAATGACAGTTTCTGTTTTAGTGGAATAGGAACAGAAGCCAGATTTTACTAAGAGGAAGAGTAAACAAAAGGTGGGTCAGTGTAGCTCTTCACATCTACAATACTGTTCCTTGCCATTGTTGTCATTTTTTATGGTGCTTCAACTACCTTGATATGTATAGCCGTAAGGAAGTTACTTATTCATCTGAAATCATTGTGATTACTTGCACTTTTTTTTAGGATCTGGATGATGTGTTGGAGAAAGCCAAGAAAGTAAGCCAATATCTATAATTGTCCTTTGTTTTCCTATTAATTTCAAGCTAGAACAGCTTGAAATTTAGATACACTATGCCTATGTTGCTTTGTTAATAATAAGTAGCATTAACTGTTTACTGTATGCCAGGCACTGAGCTAAGCTCTTTCTGTACATGATCTCATTTAACGTGTCACAACATCCTTGTGAAGAAGCTACTATTTTATAGCCAACCACTACCCATTTGATAGAGGAGGAAACTCAGACCTAGAGATTAACTTATCCAAAGATACACTGCTAGTAAAGTAATACAGACAGAATAGTCTGAATCCAAAACCTGTTCCCAGGTTTTGTGCTTACCAGTTATATGGCACAGATTGGTCCATCTATCAGTTCTAAAATTAACATTATTCCAGAAATCTTGGAGAAATTATGAAACTTCTCTGAGACATTTTGATTTGTTTCAGGAAAGAATAATTAATTTTTAGAAGTTTTTATGAAATTCATTGTAACTACGACTTTGTAGCTTTCCCTTAAAGTGATAGTCAGAAACGGTTGCCAGGACATTTTTACATACACAGCCATCATTCAGTATGGCAGCTTAATTAGGAGCATGGGCTGTGGCATTACTCAGGCATAATGACCTTGAGCAAGTTATTTGACTCCATCCAAAATTTCTAATCAATATGATGGATTACAGCAGGGCCTACCTCATAAGGTTGTCTAGATTAAATGAGGTAATACTTTTATTTACTGACCATAGTGCTTGAAACATAAGTAAGTACTCAGTGATAGCCATCATGATTATATTGATAGAGTATAAGTGAGCAAGAATAACTAAAAGTACAGAAGACTTTAAATTTCACTTCAGTTATGTTAGATGTATATTGTTTGAGACTCTGTTGTATTCATTTTTGTTTCAGGCCAATGTTATGGCTCTTGTGGTGGTTGCTGAACATTCGGGAGAATTTGAAAAGATTATGCAGCTTTCAGAAAGGTGCTACTTTTCATTAAGAATTTAAAGAGTTGGGGTGCCTGGGTGGCTCAGTGGGTTAAGCCTCTGCCTTTGGCTCAGATCACGATATCAGGGTCCTGGGATCTAGCCCCCCATCGGGCTCTCTGCTTGGCGGGGAGCCTGCTTCCCACCCCCCCTCCTCTGCCTCTCTGCCTACTTGTGATCTCTCTTTTTGTCAAATAAATAAATTTTTAAAATCTAAAAAAAAAAAAAAGAATTTAGAGAGTTGCTGGGGCGCCTGGGTGGGTCAGTTGGTTGAGCGTCTGCCTTCGGCATGGGTCATGATCTCAGGGTCCTGGGATTGAACCCTGCATTGGGCTCCCTGCTAGACAGAGAGTCTGCTTCTCTCACTTTCCTTCTGCCCCTCCCCTTGCTTGTGCTCTCTCCCTCAAATAGATAAATAAAATTAAAAAAAAAAAAAAGAAGAAGAATTTAAAGAGCTCCTATTAAGGATGCAGTTATGATGTCATATTTGTACTATCAAAGGTCATCCAATTTTAAAGAGAACGAGAAGAAGAAAATGACATCAACATAGCCCTAAAAAACTCTTTCATACTTTTTCTTTAGGATAAAATTGTCTACTAACTCAATATTCCACTTTCTTAATTTGTTCTACATTTTTAGGTATAAGGGGTTTGTTCTGCCCTGCTTGGGTGTTCACCCTGTTCAAGAAGTTTCACCAGGAGACCAAAGATGTGTCACATCAAAGGTAAAAGTCATGTAAAACAAGAAGCATAAAAAAAAGGTACCAGTGATTCAGTAATGCTCCTCTTTCTGATTTCTATTCTAAGGCAATAATCCAGAAGAAGGAAATGCTACTTTTCACAAAGGTGTTTGTTGCAGCATTATTTGTGGTAGAGAAAATACAGAAACAGCCTGGAGGCTCAGAATAAAAGAGGAATTAACTTGTAGAGTGTTAAATATATGTATGTATGGAATGCATGCATGGAAGAGGACAGCCATAGGGTTTGTTTTATGTAGCAATGAGGAAAGTGTTTAAATATGTAAAAATATATTCTATAAGAGGGAAAAGCACAGAAATGACATTAGCTGTGATGATTGGGTAGAATTATAAGTGACTTGTTTTCACATTTTTTACCATGTTGTCATACTGCTTTGGCCAAAAAGTAATAAAATATCCAAAAAAAGAAAGATACAAATTCATAGACGTAGTACCATAAGGGAACAAATGAGTTCAGTACCTAGCATCTTCTTGAACATTTAACTGCCTCTGAGGGAGTGCTCTTGATCTATTAATCTGCACTGCTTTTATACCATCTCTAAAAAAATCCTTCCTGCAAGATCTCACTGACTTATAGTAGCCAATATGTATCCTATTTCAAACTCGTCTCCTGACTCAGAATCAGGGAGATACAGTTTCTTTTTTGTTGGAGGGGGGGTGTTTTATTTTATTTTATTAGTTTTTAAATTTAATTTTACTTTTTCAGTGTTGCAAGATTCATACCCAGTGCTCTATGCAATACCCTCCTTGCAGTGCCCTCCTTAATACCCACCACCAGACTCACCCAAACCCCACCTCCCTCCCCTCCAAAACCCTCAGTTTGTTTCTCAGAGTCCACAGTCTCTCATGGTTTGTCTCCCCCTCTGATTTCCACCAATTCACTTCTCCTTTTCTTTACCTAATGTCCTCCATGTTACTCCTTATGCTCCACAAATAAGTGAAACCATATGATAATTGACTCTCTCTGCTTGATTTATTTCACTCAGCATAATCTCCCCCAGGACAGTCCATGTTGATACAAAAGTTGGGTATTCATCCTTTCTGATGGCGGCATAATAGGGAGATACAGTTTCTTAAGTGCTTTATTACATAATGGGATTAATAGCCCCCCATTTTGAAGAAGTAAAGACTTTTTGTTACCTATGAATAAATTAAGATACAAGGTCTTCCATTTTTTATAATAATGAATCTGTATTCCTACATTAGGATACCCCAGGTAGCTCTATTTATTTCAAAACAAATTTGCTTTTAATTCACTTCAGGTAATAATAAATACTTGTCCTATAGCTGGAGTTGTTCTCCTGGGATGATGAACTTAAATTGCCAAGAGATACAGTTCTCAAAACATTGGAGATCATAGCAGGACAGTATTTCTTTCATTTATATAGAGATTTATATGAATAGGCATTCATTTAGTCAGTCAACAAGTGTTTTTACTGAGCACCTACTGCATTCCAAGCACTGCTCTAAGCACTGTAGAATGAAATCCCTCTCATGGAAGCTAGATTCTAGCAGACAATCAACAATTGGATACATGAACAGGCAGACTGTAGGTAGCAGTCAGTGCTTTAAGACAATAAAACAAGATTACGTGATAGGGATTGTGGATGCTGATTTTGGGATTGTAGTCAAGGAAGGCCTCTCTGAGGTGGTGATATGAGAACTGCAGCCTGAATGCTACCAAGGAATTGGCCCTGCAGGGAGAGGGCTCAGAGTATTGCAGGTAAAGGGAAGAACCCAGCACGAAGGTCCTAAGGTTCTTAATAACAAGCTTGATGTGGTCAAGAAACAGAAAGAGCTGATGTGACCAGAGAGAAGGAAAAGTCATGGTGGTGAGGTCAGAGGGACTAGGCAGGGAGCACTGTGTCTGGGGCCGTGCTGGAGTTCAGTTTGCGTCCATGGGGGGATTCAAAGTGAAGAGGTACAAGATGGGATTTATATTTTGAAGAGCTCTCCTTGGCTATGGTATGAAGAACAAGTCTTGAAGAGTGCAACAAAAGAAAGACAGGAGGAGTGACGAGATTATTGCAGTAGTTCCTAGGGGAGACGACGGCAGTCTGGACCAGAGTGCTAGCAGCACAGGCGAGGGGAAGTGGGTGGATTTGCCGTATTTTGGCATGAATGTAGAACTGACAGAACTGTTTAACTTAAAAAAATAATGAAATAGCAACAATAGATAGGTAATTCCAGATTCTCAAAGCAGAAATGAACCGATAAAATCTCAGGATAGCCCTATGGAATACACCAGAGGTAAGCAGTTATTCCTCTTTTATTCTTAGTGTGCTTGAAGTCCGTACCATAGTATGGTTTTCTCATAATGATTAGATTATAAACCCCTAATATGTGGTACAAAGCTTGGTATGTAGTAAGTGTTAAGTAAATTCACTTGGTTCATAAAATTAAAGTTGCTGGGGCGCCTCAGTGTCTCAGTCAGTTCAACGTTGGACTCTTGATTTCTTTTTTTTTTTTAAAGATTTTATTTTTATTTTATTATTTGTCAGAGAGAGAGCAGGAGCAAGTGCAGGCAGACAGAGTGGCAGGCAGAGGCAGAGGGAGAAGCAGGCTCCCTGCTGAGCAAGGAGCCTGATGTGGGACTCAATCCCAGGACGCTGGGATCATGACCTGAGCCGAAGGCAGCTGCCCAACCAACTGAGCCACCCAGGCGTCCCTGGATTCTTAATTTCTACTCAGGTCGTGATCCCAGTGTCATGAGATCAAACCCTACATTGGGTTCTGCCCTGGGTGTGGAGCCTGCTTGGAATTCTCTCTCTCCCATTGCCCCTCCTCTCAATCTCTCTAATAAAATATATAAAATTAAATTTGCATCCCACAAATCTTTCAGCATATTCCTGAACTAATTCATTTAATAAATACTACTACCAGGCAGGGCTTGGGCCCCAAACAATAGTTCTGTTTCAGGGAACCAAAATTCACTATGTGCGATCTACTGCCCCCTGCAGGCAGGGCATGTGCTCTGCAGTTGTCTCCCATCCCTGCTTGGCCCACTTCACTCACTTGTGTTATGCACCTCTCACCCTGTTTTCAAGATTGTGAAGACTAAACATTTTATTTAATTAAAAAAAAAACTATTTAAAATCATTCAGAATAAATCC
>ML111346.1:36041-63686 GCA_003697995.1 Taxidea taxus jeffersonii
CGGCGGGGAGCCTGCTTCCCTCCCACCTCTGCCTGCCTCTCTGCCTACTTGTGATCTCTCTCTCTCTCTCTGTTAAATAAATGGATAAAATCTTTAAAAATATATATATAATAGAACCATTAGCATGTAAAGAACTTGAGAACATCATTCAAGAGGTGGGAAAAGAAAGAAGTCAGAAATAGACCTTTGAATGTCTTTATAAAACTATTTACATCTATTGAAATAAAATGGTAGAGACCATACACACTCAAATACACACATATAAAATTAGTAATATGAATTATATTAATTTCTATTTCCTATTCTTGACTTGCCAGAAACTTTCAGATTATTTCATGAGCATTGGAATAGTCTCGTAAATTTGTTTTGCTTTTTTCACAGTAATAGATATTCCAAGAAGCATTTTTCTCCTCTATCTGGTCTTCATCCAAATGTACACTTTCTTTCTAAGACTTTCCCAGTGTCACCCATTTCCTGGGTAATCTCCAACTTCTCCAGCCCTTTGAACTTCAGAGACAGAGCAGTTTGGATGTGTGATATGGAAAAAGCTTTGGCTGATGACATTTAACCTCCTCAGCTGTTATTGGACACCTTCTCTGGTCTCTAGGTCTCTAGGGTCTCTGGTCTCTTAGCTCCTCATGACAGTGTTAAATCCTCTTTATCGAGTCTACTAGAATGTATTTCTAAGACCATGATCTACTCTGTCTCTCATGTTTTCTGTCTCCAGAGGTATAATTTTAGAATCTCCTCCTGCACCTCTTTTCTTAATTCTCCTTTGTTCTAATTAGCCTCCGTAGAAGTTCTTTGCAATGTACATATCCTGAGACTAAAACTTTACTTCAAAGTAGTTTAAAAGATATTTAGAAGCAAGTTTTCCATATATTTGTCTTTCCCTTGTCTTACAAGGGAACCCTCACAGAGTAAATTCTCTTTAAATGGAAATAGTAATATGGAAACTAATGGTACTTTGTTACTTCAATAATTGACAAACAAGCATATATGTGATAATTAGTGTTTAGAATGTTGAACCGTCAGAACAAAAATAGGCTAAGCAGGATTATAAATCCTGCAAAAGAAATCAGTGAAAATAGTGCAAAGGATGTATGGGACTGTTCCGCTTAAAAAACTCCAAAACCATTAGTGTCCTGAGAGGAGGACATAACACAGTGCACTCCCCAGGAACTCAATTACAAAGGTGACTACCAAAGATGGCTTTCTTCTTTCTTGGTCAGCTATTCCAGGAGGAAATCCAAATCAGTCCTAAATGTCAGGAAATTCTTCCTAAATGTTAGAAAGTGTTTAAGTGCGACTTTTCATGGAAAGTCATGTTCTTGTAACCTGACTGGGTGTGGGATGTTTCTACCCAAATTTCCAAATAGTAGTGCTCACCATTATAGAAGGATGACTATGACTACCTCTTCAACTGGTTAAAGGTATTGAATGTATGTAAAGGACCCAATATAGTATAGTGCCTGGTATATAAAAGGTGTTTTCTAAAGTATCAGTTCCCTTACCCTTCTATTTAAACAAATTTCCTTTTTTTTCTCCTAGGATTTGGATGTAGCTTTGCCCATTATGGAGAATTATAAAGATCAGTTGTTGGCAATTGGAGAGGTAACACCAAATAGCTGATCAAATGACTTCTAATCTAGACTTTCATGTGATATACGGATATAATCTTTAGTTCACTATTGGTGATTATAACTGACTTAGATAATTATATTCACTTCATCTAGCTGGATAATAATTTGTCACTTTCTCAATAAGCAAAAGAGCCTGAGGTAAGACAGTAGAAAGCCCACTATAGACTTATATTAATGAAAAGAAAACTACTTTATTAGCATTTCTGTGTACTTTGTTCTTTTTTGTCCTTTTCTTAAATATGGTCATCATCTCCATAGTTAGTTAACACAGTATATACAAACATACTTTAAATATACTAGACTTTGCTGGGGTGCCTAGCTGGCTCATTTGGTAGAACATGTGACTCTTGGTCTCAGGGTCATAAGTTCTAGCCCCACACTGGACGTAGAACTAACTTAATAAATAAATAAGATTTTTAAAAATTTAAACATAAATTTTGTAGAGTTTGTAATTAAAGAACATATTTTATTAAATAATATATAATCATGAAGCATTTTTATCACTTGGTAATAAACTCCACTTCTAATCAAAGACTAAAGGTAAGAGTAACACTTAAATTTAGAAGGTAGACTATAGGGGCACCTGGGTGGCTCAGTGGGTTAAGCCTCTGCCTTCAGCTCAGGTCATGATCTCAGGGTCCTGGGATACAGCCCCGCATCGGGCTCTCTGCTCAGCAGGGAGTCTGCTTCCCCTTCTCTCTGCCTGCCTCTCTGCCTACTTGTGATCTCTCTCTCTCTCAGTCAAATACATAAATAAAATCTTAAAAATAGTCACTTACAATCTTCACTGTCCAATGTAGTAACCACATACAGCACTTGAAATGCGACTGGTCCAAATTGAGATATGTGTAAATACAAAACACACTGGATTTCAAAGTCTTAGTACCCCAAAAAAATAATGTAAAATAATGCAATTATTTTCTAATATTGATTTTGTGTTGAAACAATAATATTGTTATATAATAATGATGATGTTTTGGATGTATGGACTAAATAAGGTATAACATTAAAATTAATTTCACCTGATTCTTGTTAGTGGTTTTAATGTGGCTACTAGAAAATGTAAAGTTATGTATGTGGCTTGCATGTATGGCTCCCATCATATTTCTCTTGGACAGCACTGCTCCATAGTATATCTTTTGAATTCATTAAACCATAAACATGTAAATCTGTTTTATTTTTCTATTACAGGTAGGACTAGATTTCTCCCCCAGATTTGCTGGCACTGATGAGCAGAAGGAAGAGCAACGACAAGTCCTAATCCGACAGGTCCAGTTAGCCAAAAGATTAAATTTGCCTTTGTAGGTTAATCATCTTTCTATATTACTAGCTATAGAGAAAATTAAATAGTGATTCTCCTGAGATGGAGCTCTGTATTTCTTATTCTCTGAATTACTTTAATAGAACAAAAATAACACTTTCAGATTAAGTACCTAAAAGGAATTTTTTGTTGTTAAACAGAAATGTTCACTCACGCTCTGCTGGAAGACCCACCATCAGCCTCTTAAATGAGCAAGGTATGTAGGTTCCTGAGAGCAGTGTGCCTAGTATTTACGCTTGACAGTTCCAGTCCATATTCTCATAGAATAAGCTGTGTTTTAATTTGATTTCTTAAAAGGAAGGGAGGGGAGTGGGGTAACGGAGGTGGAAATGAACTAAGGTGATTTTGCAAGTCAGCCTGCTTTCAAGTGTGATTATGACAGTTAGAAGGCCAGCGCAGAGCAAATAAAAAATTGGAACAAGTAATTTATATTCCTTCATTTAAAAATTAACAGCTCCAACTTTTTAATCAGCTTAAGGAACTGATTAATGAGATAAAAAAACAAAGCAAAGATGGGTTTACTGTGTCTTACATGTTTTCTGGTTGCTGCCTCAGAAAATGATATTACACAGGTCGTGGCCATCATACCTGAAATGCACTGTTGTCTTCACCAGTTGCTCCTAAAGTAAAAATATATCTTACAGCATTACTTTTCAGAATTTTTTTTAAGATTTTATTTATTTATTTGACAGAGAGAGAGAGATCACAAGTAGGCAGAGAGGCAGAGACAGAGAGAGGAGGGAAGCAGGCACCCCGCTGAGCAGAAAGCCTGATGTGGGGCTCGATCCCAGGACACTGGGATCATGACCTGAGCTGAAGGCAGAGGCTTAACCCACTTAGCCACCCAGGTGCCCCTACTTTTGAGACTTTTTAAGGTACCATTCACAGTAAGAAATACACTTAAGTGCTTTTTTTTGGTACTAAGCCTTTATTTTGACATTCAGTATGTACATATTCAGAAAACTGACCAAAATTTAAGGAGCAGTGCATCTCTATGTATGTGCAGATAGGCATATATAAATATGTGCACATATATACACACAGTCACACACATACCTACACGCAGTCGCACACATACATATAAGCATATGCTGCTCAGTCACAACCCACTAAATTGATTCCATAATTCAGTTAAGATCATAACTCACTGATGGTCATGCCTACTGTTTGAAAAATACAGCATCAAATAGTAAAGTAAATGTCATTGCCGGCAACTAGAAAGCATTGTATTTCTCAGTGATGAGAATCACTGGAATTACTAAGAGCCTGATTTTTATGCAGGCTGAACAGCCATCCTATAAGAGATGGAAGTGATTTGGTGAAGCCAGTCCTCACTATTGAGTCTCTGAGTCATTGAGCTCCGTGCTTCTTCTTTCACTAGCATTCTCGTTAAGGATAATTTCACCGCTTAGAAACCTAGTAGGGGGGCGCCTGGGTGGCTCAGTGGGTTAAAGCCTCTGCCTTTGGCTCAGGCCATGATTGCAGGGTCCTGGGATCGAGTCCCACATCGGGCTCTCTGCTCGGCAGGGAGTCTGCTTCTCCCTCTCTCTCTACCTGCCTCTCTACCTACTTGTGATCTCTATCAAATAAATAAATAAAATCTTTAAAAAAATTTTTTTTAATTTTTTTTTTAATGTAGCCTCCATGCCCAGGGTGGAGCCCAATGTGGGGCTTGAACTCATAACCCTGAAATCAAGACCTGGATGCTTAACTGACTGAGCCACCCAGGGGGCCCTAAAAAATTGTATTTCAGTTTTATTCTGAAAATTAAAAATGTCCTGTATTTTTTATTTTACTGTCTGAATACTATACATTTACCCTTTAGAAATCATATAGGGGCACCTGGTTGGAAGAGCATGCAACTCTTCATCTCAGGGTTTTGAGTTCAAGTTCCATATGTGGTGTAGAGATTACTTAAATAAATAAAACTTAAAAAAAAAAAAAGGAGGGACACCTGGGTGGCTCAGTTGGTTAAGCCGCTGCCTTCCACTCAGGTCATGATCCCAGGGTCCTGGGATCGAGTCCCGAATTGGGCTCCTTGCTCAGGGGTGAGCCTGCTTCTCTCTCTGCCTCTGCCTGCCACTTTGCCTGCTTGTCCTCTCTCATTCTGACAAATAAATAAATAAAATATTAAAAAAAAAAAAAGAAGGAAGCCATAGAAACTCATCTTTATATTATAGTGACCAACATTTACTCAAACTTTATAGTCTGTGTTGTCCAGTTTGATTAGTGGGAAAACATCTTGTTAAGGAAATGAAAGGAAACTCTAAATTATCTTTAATCTTTAATCTTTAACAGGTGCTGACAAAGTGCTCCTGCACGCATTTGATGGTCGGCCATCTGTAGCGATGGAAGGAGTTAAAGCTGGGTACTTCTTCTCAATTCCTCCTTCTATAATAAGAAGTGGACAGGTAAGTTCCTTAACCAAGCCTCATTTTATGCTTTGTGAAATACCCTTTAAAAAATATGAGCTTTTATTACATACTCGTAATACCATTCTAGTTACATTACAAAAATTAATCATTGGTTCCTACCTCACACTTATATGAAAAGTAGCTCAAAAATGAGTAAAAGAGCTAAACCTAAGAGAGCTGAAATTTATAAAACTATTCAATTACAAATTGAAATCTTTGTAACCTTGGAATAGGCAGTGGTTTCTTAAATATGACACCAAAAGCACAAGCAACCAAAGAAAATAGGTAAATTGGACATTGTCAAAATTGAAAACTTCCACAATAAAACAATTTTTGAACTTTTATGCTTCAAAAGACACTATCAAGAAAGTGAAAAGATAACCCACAGAATGAGAAAAGATATTTGCAAATTATATCTGGTAAGGGTCTAGTATCCAGAGTGCATAAAACACCATTACAACTCACCAACTAAGAAGACAAATAATCTGGGGCACCAGGTGTCTCACTCGGTTAAGTGTCCACCTCGTGGTTTGAGCTCAGGTCGTGATCTCAGCGTTCTGGGATTGAACCCTGAATCAAGCTCTGTGCTCACTGGGGCATCTGCTTTGAGATTCTCTCTCTCCTTCTTCCTCTGTCCCTTCCTGCTCACACTGTCTCTCTCATTTCCAAATAAGTAAATAAATCTTAAAAAAAAAAAAAAGGTTGGATTTTGTCAAATATGTTTTTTTCTTTTTAAAGAAACTCTTTATTTCTATCAACCTTATTTCCATTTAATGTTTATCAAATGTTTGTTCTCCCTCTACTGAGCTGATCATACTGGTTTTCTTTTCTTGGCCTGTAAATTGTATTGATTGGTTTTCCAATGTTGAACTAACCTGGAATTCCTTGGATAAATTCCCCATGGTCACGATCCAGGCATACCTCAGTGATGTTGCAGGTTCCGTTCCAGACCTCTGCAATAAAGCGGTTATCATAGTAAAGCAAGTCAAGTGAATTTTTTGGTTTCCCAGTACATATAAAAGTTATGTGTACACTATACTGTAGTCTGTTATGTGTGCAATAGCACTGTGTCCAAAAAAAAACAATGTACATACCTTAATTTATAAGTGCTTTATTGTGGGACACCTGGATGGCTCAGTGAGTTAAGTATTGAGCTGTTGGTTTTAATTCAGGTCATGGTCTTGCAGTCATAGGATCCAGCCCTGTGTCCAGCTCTTTGTTCAGTGAAGAGTCTGCTTCAGACTCTACCCTCTACCTTTCCCAGCTGGTGTGCGCTTGCTCACTTGCTCGCTCTCTCTCAAATAAGTAAAATTTTAAAAATAAATAAATAAATAAAAATATTTTATTGTTGAAAAAATGCTAGCCATCATCATCATCTCCTTGCTGGTGGAGGTCTTCCCTCAGTGCTGGTGGCTGCTGAGTGACCAGGGTGACGGTTGCTGAAGGCTGGGGGGTCTGTGGCAATTTCCTAAAATAAGACAACAGTGAAGTCTGCTGCACCCATTGACCCTTCCTTTCATTAATAATTTTTCTGTAGCCTGTGTTGCTATTTGATAGCATTTTGCCCATAGTAGAACTTCTTTCAGAATTGGAGTCAATCCTCTGAAACCTTGCCACTTCTTCGTCAACTAAATACATGTAATATTCTAAATCTCTTGTTGTTTCAACAATCGTCACAGCGTCTTCACCAGGAATAGACCCCATCCCAAGAAACTACTTTCTCGGCTCACCCCTAAGAACCAACTCTTCTTCATTCATTCAAGTTTTACCGTGAAATTGCAATAGTTAATTCTCATCTTCAGGCTCCACTTCTGATTGCGGTGCTCTGACTGTTCCCACCACATCTGCAGTCACTTTCCCCCCTGAACGGCCCCTCAAAGTCACTTGTGGGGGTTGGAATCAATTTCTTCCAAACTTGTGTTAATGTTGATATTAGGATCTCTTCCTCTGACTTACAAATGTTCCTAATGACATGTAGAATGGTGAATCCTTTCCAGAAGGTTTTCGGTTTGCTTTGCCAAGATCCATCCAAGGAATCACTCTCTATGTGATACGAACTGTAGCCTCACAGAAATGTATTTCTTACATGACCAAACTTGCAAGTCGGAGTTATTCCTTGATCCACACACTGCAGAATGGACGTTGTGTGAGCAGGCATGGAAACAGCACTACTCTCCGTGCGCATCTCCGTCAGCGCGCTCGGGTGACCAGGTGCATTATCAATGAGCAGTAATATTTTGGAAGGAATCCTCTTGTCTGAACAAGGGACTTAATTTTTATTAAATCATGTCGTAAGCAGATGGGCCTGCACGCAAGCTTTGTTGTTCCATTGATAGAGCACAAGCAGAATAGATTTAGCGGAGGCGCCTGGGTGGCTCAGTTGGTTAAGCAACTGCCTTTGGCTCAGGTCATGATCCTGGAGTCCCAGGATCGAGTCCCACATCAGGCTCCCATCTCCATGGGGAGTCTCCTTCTTCCTCTAACTTCTCCCCTCTCATGCTCTCTTTCTCTCTCTCTCTCTCTCTCACTCAAATAAATAAATAAAATCTTAAAAAAAAAAAAAAAAGAATAGGTTTAGCACTATTTCTAAGGGTTCTAGGTTTATTGGAATGGTGATTAAACACTGGCTTCAACTTAAAGTCAACCAGCTGCATTAGCTCCTAATGAGAGTCAGCCTGTCCTTTAAAGTTTTGAAGGCAGGCATAGACTTTTTCTCTCTAGCCAGGAAAGCCCTAGACGGCATCTTCTTCCAACAGAAGACTGTCTACATTTAAAATCTATTGTTTAGCTGCCTTCACGAATTCTCTTAGCTAGATCTTCTGGGTAACTTGCAGCTTCTCCCTCAGCACCTGCTGCTTCTCATTGCACCTTGATGTTACAGAGACGACTTCTTTCTGGAAACCTCATGAACCGACCTCTGCTAGCGTCAAGCTCTTCTGCAGCTTCCTCCCCTCTCTCAGCCCTCATAGAATTGGAGGGCCTTGCTCTGAATGGGGTTTCAGCTTAAGGGAAGGCTGTGGCTGGTTTGATCTTCTATCCAGATCACTCAGACTTTCTCCCTATCAGTAATAAGGCTGTTTTGCTTTATCATTTGTGTGTTCCCTCAAGCACCACTTTTAATTTCCTTCAAGAACATCTTTGCATTCACAACTCAGTGAACAAGCCTAAGAGGTCTCACTTTCAACCTATCTTGGCTTTTATCACCAGGCTTAATCATTTCTAGCTTTTGATTAAAATGAGAAACGTGTGACTCTTCCTTTCCCTTGAACACTTAAAGGCCACTGTAGTGTTTTTAGTTGGCCTAATTTCAGTATTGTGTACCTCAGGAAAAAGGCCCAAGGAAAGGGAGAGAGACAACAGAATGGCTGGTGGGTAGAGCGATCAGAACGCACAAGACTTATCAATTAAACTTACCATCTTGGGGTGCCTGGGGGACTCAATTGAGCATCTGCTTTTGGCTCAGGTCATGGTCCAGGGTCCTGGGGTGGAGCCCCGCATCGGGCTTTCTGCTCAGTGGGGAGTCTACTTTTCCCTCTCCCTCTGCTGCTCCCCATTTGTGCTCTCTCGCTCTCTCTGTCAAAAAAATAAATAAATAAAACCTCTTTTCTTTAATGATTTTATTTACTTATTTGAGAGAGAGAGAATGAGAGAGAGAGAGTGAGCATGAGAAGGGGGAGGGTCAGAGGGAGAAGCAGACTCCCTGCCTAGCAGGGAGCCCGATGTGAGACTCGATCCTGGGACTCCAACATCATGACCTGAGCCAAAGGCAGTCGCTTAACCAACTGAGCCACCCAGGCACCCCTAAATAAATAAAATCTTAAAAAAAAAATAAATGTACCATCTCATATGGGCACAGTTCATGGTGCTGCAGAACAATCACAATAGCAACATCAAAGATCACTGATCACAAACGAGAGTAACAAATATAATGACAATGAAAATGTTTAAAATATTGCAGGAATTACCAAAATGTGATACAGAGACACGAAATTAGGAAATGCTATTGGAAAAATGGCACCAATAGACCTGTAGGGTCGCCACAAACCTTTGATTTATAAAAAACAAACAAAAAAATCCTCACTGTCTGTGAAACACAATAAAACAACGTATGCCTACATATTATGCTTTTTATAGCTTCATTTTATAGTTTATGGTAGAACTTTATTTATTTAAAATCTTGTTTTCTCATATAAACCTTTACTGCTGTAGTTGCATTAGCACTAACCAGATCTTGTAGTTGCAATCCACGGATTTTGATAGTTGCTGTATTTTCACCTTCTTTCAGTTTGGAATATTTTTTAATTTACCTTGTGACTTCCTCTTTGACCATATCAATTATTTCAAAGTGTGTTGCTCAATTTCCAAATACTTAGGAAAATTTGTGGATATCTGCTTGTGTCTCTAAGTATGGATCTACCTTATCTTTAAAGTGATTGCATAATACTTCACAATATGTATGTACGATAATTTATTTAATCATTACCTTAAGTAAAGTTTAGGTCATTTCTAGTTTTTCACTGTTATAAACAGTGTTTCAAGGTGTTCAGCCATAAAAAAGAATGAAATCTTGCCATTTCAACAAAATGGATAGACCAGGAGGGTATTATGCTAAGTGAAATAAATCAGACAGAAAAAGACAAATACCATACGATTTTACTTTTATGTGGAATCTAAAAAACGAAACAAATGAACAAAGAAAACCAAGCCAACTCATAAGGGAACAAACTGGTGGTTGCCAGAAGAAAGAGGGTGGGGAGATGGGCAAAATAGGTGAAGGGGGTTAAGAGGTACAAACTTTCAGTTACAAAATAAGTCATGGTGTTGAAAAGTACAGCATAGGGAATATAGTCAATAGTATTGTGATCATCTTGTATGGGGACCGATGGTAATTGCATTTATTGTGGTAACATTTAGTAACAGTTGAAAATTTTAGTAATTAATTGAATATGAAAGCATGAATTTTGGGTTCCTGCCAAGTAGGATGCATTGGTATATGGGTTTAATGCTTTTTTTTTTTTCAATTTTTATGTCTCATGTTTTAAACTGACTAGCTTTCTCTCTTCTCTAAGAAGCAGAAACTTGTGAAACAGTTGCCTTTAACTTCAATTTGCTTAGAAACAGATTCACCTGCACTAGGACCGGAAAAACAGGTAAGTGATTATCTAATTCCTACATTATTTAGATTGTCTTTCTTTTGAGTTATTTTCACCTTAGCTGTGTTTCTCATTATGGTATAAATACAATGGAATCCTTTTTTTTTTTTTCAAGATTTTATTTATGTATTTGAAAGAGAGTGAATGAGAGGGAGAGAGAATCCCACACTGAGCAGACTCCACACTGAGCACAGCCTGACACAGGACTTGATCCCACAACCACAAGATCATGAACTGAGCCGAAACAAACCCAGCCACACTGGCGCCCCCTACTGGAATCCTAATTTAATGCTTGGTTGAGAGGTTTTATTAATTGTATGTACAGCTGTTGTGCTCCAGCAGATATTCTTAGATATTGGCCAACGTTAATTTACATAATAATCAGAGCCAGACCAGTATAGTAAAAAAAGCTCAGTTTCTCTGCTACCCACTAGGTGTGTGGCTTTGGGCAAGTTACTTAATCTCTTCGAAACTGTTTCCTCTGGGTGCCTGGCTGGCTCAGCTGGTTAAGTGCCTCAGGTCATGATCCCAGAGTACCCGGATCAGATCGATCTCTGCTGGGGGAGGGGGAGTCTGCTTCTCCCTCCCCCTCTGCTCCTCCCCCTGCTGGTACTGTCTCTCTCATTCACTCTCCCTCTCAAATAAATAAATCAACTTTTTAAGAAAAAACACTCAGAAAAACCCATTTCCTCTACAAAATGTAGAGCAAAGATCACATCAGTAAATCCATGGCTGCATCAACATTTGTACTGAAAGAAACAGAGCTTCATTATAACATGCCAATTAAAAGGGAAATAAACATTTCTTGATAGACTGATAGACATTTCATATATGTTATTTCATTTAATCCACACTGTAGTATTCTAATGTTATTAATATCATTTACATTATATAGTAAATATATGAGTTTTTATGTTATTTACATCTCTTTAAATGATAATTGACTAAACAAAAACAGTTTAACGGTATACTGTTGGCTTTACAATATATATGAAAGTAAAATGCATGAAAGCAATAGCATAAGGGCTGAAAAGGGAAAAATGGAAGTTATCCTGTTGGAAGATTTTTATATGATATGTGAAGGGATATGATATCACTTAAAGACAGAATTTATTTAATTAAAGATGTACATGAAAAATCCTAAAGCAAGCACTAAAACAACATTTTCTTTTTTTTAAAAGATTTTTATTTATTTGACAGAGAGAGGGAGAGCACACAAGCAGGGGGAGCGGCAGGCAGAGGGAGAGAAAGAAGGAGGCTCCCCGCTGAGCAGGGAGCCTGATGTGGGGCTCAGTTCCAGGACCCTGAGATCATGACCTGAGCCAAAGGCACATGCTTAACCATCCTTCCACCCTTTTTAATATTTATATATGCACATATATATTTTTCATAAAAATAGGATTTGCTTGAACACATTTCATGACTTGCTTTTACGTGATAAATATCTGTATATGTCTCCTTGTCATGTTTAATAACTGCATAATATTCCAGTGTGTGACCAGACCATAATATATGTAACTTGATATTGTCATTTATGTTGTTTCCAATATAGTATCATAAACAATATGATGAATGTCCTGGAGCAAAAATCTTGGTGCACATTTTTCCTTGTTTTTTAGGCTAATTATCAAGGTCATTTTTTTTTAACTTTAACAGTTCTCTTATTCCTCTAAACATTATCATCCTACTGAGTAGAAAAAAATGAAATTCATAAAATCTAAATACTACTGATTATAGATAGATCACTATTTTGTAACCATTAAAAAAGAAAAAAAGCACAGCCAGTTATATGGCTATGACATGCCATTGCATGTAAGTAAAACATCCATCAATTTCAGAGCTGCTAAATGGGAGGAAATCATCTTAGAATTAGTGAAATACCAGTACATAATCTATTTAGTCTTCCAGACACACGGTAGCAATTCTTGAATCCAACTGTAATATAACCCGCGAGGTAAAGAGGCCCAGCCGCAGAGCAGTGACCTTTACAAGGAGTAACTTACACAACAAACTAAGCACAGTGAATCCATCTGGCCGGGCAGGTCACCAAGCGTTCACCACCTGCAGACTGCTTTGTCTCCCAGGTGCTGGGACCTCAATGGTAATACCCAGGGCTCTTTCCAAGAGCAACACCGACTACAATCAGCTCTGTACAGGCCAGCCTTGCGGCTGTAGCTCTTAAGCTTAAGTTCAGGGCCTTCTCCCCAGCCTTGCCTCCTTGCCTCCCCTAACCTGCCTGTTAAAGAAGAAGAAGAGCTTGTTGGTTTTTACCAACTCACTGTGTTCTGTTTTATCGATAATCTCCAAGATTTCTTCCCTGAGTGTCATGTCTGTTACACTTTCTGTTTTGTTCTGTTTCAGGCACGAAATGAACCCCAAAACATTTCCATTGCAGCAGAATATATTGCCCAGGTGAAGGGGATCCCAGTGGAAGAAGTTATAGAGGTGACAACACAGAATGCGTTGAGACTGTTTCCCAAGCTTCGGCACCTGCTCCTGAAGTAGCTTCAAAACGAAATGCCCCAGCAGAAGCATTTGAGAGCAAGAAATGTTCTGATTAAAAGTCTGAACTGAAGAGGCCATTATGTAGGGATATAGAAGATTATCATTTTAGAGAAATATTTCTAAAACCGGGCTTGGATCCTGAAACCGTGGATTCTGAGTCTATCTTATGCTTCCTTATAATTAATGAAGTCCTAGCAGGAGATTGGGAAACACCACTGCTTCTTACCTTACCCCATTAAGTAGAACCACCATAAGACCTGAAACCATTTCTTCTGGCAAGGGAGCTCCCCGAGGTAAGACATGAGTGCTGCTGGGACCACTAACGTTTGATCCTTCGCCACCACAGGATTTATCTTGTGGAAGGAGATCATCTCGTTTCTTACACTGTCAGAGATCTCTTTTCTGGGTTTGTAACATTGAATTGTTAGCTCTCTGAATTACTTCTTTTTAAGAGAAAAATGTGTACGTTTTTATATTTATGGTAGATTTTGACTTATAAGGCCAGTGATTTGTGCAATCACCATTAAATGCCAAGCCCCAAAGTTTAGGTAATAAACTGAGTTTAAGTTCCAGTCTGAATATTGTCCCATGTTTAAAATGTACATAGCTTTATTAAAATGTGTCTATTTTTGCATATAGTAATATTTTATATTTTTAAGTTTTAAAAATCTTGGCTGCAAAGAGTTCCATGAATCAGTGGTGGGTACAGTAGCACAATAGTGTGGATACATGTAATGCCATTAACCCACACACCCGGGAGTTATTAAAGTGGTATTTTATGTTATGTGTATTTTACCACAATTTTAAAAAATCTTATATGTAGTTTACTTGGTGTTGTGACCCATACCAAAGCCTGGGTGTTTAATTTTACTAAATTACACAAGCAGCAAATACTGGGGAAAGTACCTATCATAGAAAAAAGTTAACTTCCTAAAAAGCTAAGTGACTACATAATCACTAATATTTTGAAATTAATTTATTTATAGAGGACTCAAAACTAGTTCTAGGGCAGACTGTCTAAACCAAATAGACTAAGAAACAGAAGAGGGGCACTTGGCCATGCGTCAGCATTATGAGAGATGAAATTCCTACATGCAGTGGGAGCTTCTATTAAAATCAGACTTCTGGCTCTCTCTTTTAGCTCTGTATTTCTTCTGCCTATTTCCTGCCCTTTCTGCCCACACTCCCTTTGTCAGACTTTCACCTCTAAATCCTTTAAGATCCAACTTGAATGACTTCCCCTGGCCTCATCACCCCAGCCAGACACGATTCCTGCCATCTAAACTGTGCAGCCACTTTCTCCATTTCCTCATCAGCTTATTCGTTTCATTGATCACACAGTTATGGAGCCTCTCCAATGGGTTTCCCACTAATCTAGGTCCGTAAGGCTACAGAGAGGAATAAGACATGGTCCCTGCCTTCAGTTCAAAATGTAATAAAGTGGACAAATAATCCCAAAGCAATGTGAGAAGTACTATAAAAAAGGAGGAATGAGGCT
Organism: Taxidea taxus jeffersonii; assembly: GCA_003697995.1. Lineage (NCBI taxonomy): Eukaryota > Metazoa > Chordata > Mammalia > Carnivora > Mustelidae > Taxidea > Taxidea taxus. Next base: position 50,576 of record ML111346.1, read on the forward strand.
CTACAAAACCAGTCTGAGGACATTTAACACACATTCCTTTTTACTAGGGTTACCTTGTGTATGTTTTCACCTTTAGAAATTACAGACCATTTGAGAACAAACCAATTATTTTCTTTTTGCATCTTTTCTGGTCTGAAACAAGGTTTGCAATATCCTATGCTCGTACATATCTTTTAAATAAGAGAGTGGAGGTAGTAAGTCCACTGACTGCAGCTGACAAGCTACGTATGTTCTCCTTCCGTTTCCTCTTCGAAATGGAGATTTAATCTTCTATACCTTTTCACTGGTTGGACGTTTTGTTTTGAGGTGCGTGTTTTTCATCTCCACCCTATGAATGTATTAAACGCTATTCAAAGATTTCCTAATGTTAAACATTCTGAAAAATAGGAATAAATTCTCATGGTCTAGAGAAGCAGATCTTTTTTTTTTTTTTTAAGATTTTATTTATTTATTTGACAGAGAAAGATCACAAGTAGGCAGAGAGGCAGGCAGAGAGAGAGAGAGGAAAACAGGCTCCCCATTGAGTAGAGAGCCCGATGCGGGGCTCGATCCCAGGACCCTGGGATCATGGCCTGAGACAAAGGCAGAGGCTTAACCCACTGAGCCACCCAGGCGCCCCGAGAAGCACATCCTTTATGTTCTATAGGAGCATCCTCCCCCAAGTGAAAGGCTAGAAGGGCTTTCCTTCCCCCTCCCCTCTGCCAGCATATGGTGACCTTCTTTACTAAAGGAAACATTTCTTATTCCAGCTTTTGTCTTTTTCATACTGGTAAGAATCAGGTGATTATGTATTATTCCTTAAATTAAAAAAGAAAAGTTAATACCAACTCTTTTCTTTCATTATTATGCCACCAAGCATTCAGTCGATCGCCTTGGCCTGCTGCTTCTCTGTCTCCTGCCCACTGGTTTGTTCCAAACCCTCCACTACCCTCTCGCGTTGCCTGTTTCCTTCCCCTCTCCCAGATCCTTCTTCTAAGCTGAATATGAAGAGGAGTCGTGTTTTTGCGTGCTTGAGGTACACTCATACTTCAGAGTTTAATTTTTTTATTTGCCCTTTCTTGCCCCTTTCATGCTTTTGATTAAATACTTCACAGTAACATATTGGGACTGACGTTTCATTTACAGGATCTGAGGGATTTACAAAGGGTTTCCAGTAACTGTTCTCTGCTTTTTAGAGCTTAACTTTTCAATCATAAGCAAATCTCGCTGCGCTTTTTATTTGTTTTCACAGTCCTTTTAAAACTATGACAGAGTCTGTGCTAATAGTTACAGTTAGTCAGAAGGACAGAGTGGAAGAAGTTAGGTAATTCAGGGATTATCAGTGTTACAAGCTTAAACACGAGGAGGCGCCAAGCAAAAACATCCTAGTACTACGCCCTCCTCGCCCTCCTCACTGTCCTTATTTTTGGCTAATTCCAAAGCAAGCACATCTCCAAAAAATATGGCTTCTTTGATGAGCGTCTCTGTAATTCATTAATAACCTGAGTATTACTTATACTTTGCATATTAAAACTGGTACAAATAACATTTCCCAAGTTAATAGTTGAATATAATAAACATAGAGAACCATGCATAGCATATAAGAGCAGGAAGTATTGGGACGCCTGGGTGGCGCAGTCGGTTAAGCGCCTGCCTTTGGCTCAGGTCGGGATCCCAGAGTCCTGGGATCAAGCCTCTCATGGGGCTCCCTGCTCAGTGGAGAGACTGCTTCTCTCTCCCCCTGCCTGCTGCTCTGCCTACTTGTGCTCTCTCTCTGTCAAATAAATAAATAAAATCTTTAAAAAAAAAAAAAAGCAGAAAGTGTTAAAAGTCTGATGTTCTCTGTACAGGACCTTTCTGTGGATTGCTTCTGAAGCCCAAGTAATTTAAATAAATCGTATAGATGCTCACAGTTTATGTGTGATGCTTTTGAGATCATAATCCCCTGACTTCCATTCCAGCACTTTTCCCCAAATAACCCAATTTGATCTTTGCATTAATTTAATATCCTTCAAAAGCCATCCTTCCCGCGTGCCTGGGCGGCTCCGTGGGTCAAAGCCTCTGCCTTCGGCTCAGGTCATGATCTCAGGGTCTTGGGATTGAGTCCCGAATCGGGTTCTCTGCTCAGCAGGAGGCCTGCTTCCCCCCACTTCTCTGCCTGCCTCTCTGCCTACTTGTGATCTCTGTCAAATAAATAAATAAAATAAAATCTTTAAAAAAAAAAGCCATCCTTCAGATATTTCAAATCAAGAACTCTGAAGTTGAGTAGATAGGCAGTAACTAAGGGAAGCGATAGGAGAGAGAAGGCGTCTTGAGGCTCATATGGATGGGCATCTGACTGTCTTTATTTTTTGGACATGAGGCACGTGAATTGCTTTCTTCAGAGAATCTCTCACCTTGCAGAAGTTGAAAGTGCCAGGCAGTCACTCTGCAACCTTCTCTGCAACGAAGTCACTGATACCATGACCCACCCTTGAGTTTGAATTATTCCAGGAACACAAATAGGCCAGGACTGACCGACTCCATTCTGATGAGAGTGGGCAGTATAGCAGTGAATTTAGAGTCCAGCTCGGCAAGGTTGGCAGTGTTCACTGCAGGGTCTGTGCCCAGTGGCTGTGGCAGTGCTCCTTATGCTTCTAATTCAATGGCATGAATTTGGCTTCTCAGCCCTTCCAGAGATTTTATCCAATATCCTTCAGTAAGTTCATTTCCTTAAATTAGCTAGATTTCGTTTCTGTTGCTTATATCTTTTTTCTTCAAATTTTATTTTATTTTTTTTTTCAGTGTTCCAAAATTCACTGTTTATGCACCACACCCAGTGCTCCGTGTAGTGCTGCCCTCCACAATACCCACCACCATGCGTCCGGTTACTGTTAAGGGATACGGTGCTGGCAGTCCATGGCAGATGGCGATTTGTCTTGTGAAAGCATTTTAAAAACACATTCTTAGAGCAAGAAGGATATGTGTTGATTTGGGGATAAGGCAAAGGCTATGCTGCATTTAACATTTTCATTCTTTTTCTCCACTTTCCCTGTATTGGTGGAATCTGTTAGAAGACACAGCCCACCTTTCGCTCTAGAAACTGAAAATGCCAAATACTTGCTTTCCCAATTTTTCTTATCAACTATGACAGTTATGTGACCTAAGTTCCACCAATAAGTTGCAGCAAACCTAGACTTGGAATCTGAAACCAGGGATGTAAAGATAAAGAAACAGCTTTAGGACACCATGCTGGGGTGGGAGGTGGCAGCTGCACCCAGCTGAGAGGCGCTGGTGGCCTTGATGGTACTGCTGTATCCACAGTCCAAAGGCCCTGAGACTTCCTGCGCCTTGTGGCCCGATGTGGGCGTTGTTTCTAGCTCTGTAGCCTACAAACCCAGTCCTCTGGCCTTCTTAGAGCTTGTGTGAGCTACCCAATATATATATATTTTTTAAAGATTTTATTTATTTGTTAGAGAGAGAAAGCACAGGCAGACAGAGGCAGAGGGAGAAGCAGGCTCCGTGCCGAGCAAGGAGCCCGATGTGGGACTCGATCCCAAGACGCTGGGATCATTGGGATCATGACCTGAGCCGAAGGCAGCCGCTTAACCAACTAAGCCACCCAGGCGTCCCTACCCAATATATTTAATAAATTCCTTGCCTGTTTAAATTATTCCAAGTTGGTTTCTGTTTCTTGAAATTAGGAACTCTGACTGTTGCTGTAGTCAGTTAGTCCACAAAATTCCTCCCTGTGGGTGTCTCACATTTCTGTCACCACCACCACAAAATTCATCAATGCGATACTTTCACGAAACAAATTTTTTTAAAGTCCATTTTAACAGGCACCTTCTGCAATCAGTAGCTCCCTAATAGAGGAATTCTATATGTAAGTCATCTTCATCTGCTTTTTCTAACTTTCTGATCTTGGGCCCAACTCAAAGCATTTATTGTTAGTAGAAGTTAGGGAGTCTGGAACTGTCATTGAAATATCTGAAATTTTTAAAAATAGAGAAAACTTTTCATTGGTGCAATGAGTAAAGCTCAGATATTTGGATTAACTAGATATATAATTCTTGCATGAGTTAGATGTATTTTTAAATGGTTGGAAAAACATCAAAAGAATAATATTTTACAATATGTGAAAATTATATGAAATTCAGATTTCAGTGTCCATAAAGATTTATTGGGACACAGTGATGCTCATTCATTTTCCTGTGTCTGTTCTCAGCGACAGAATTAACTAGTTGCATCAGAGATCACAGGGACATAAAGACTAAAATACCTTTAGCCTTTTACAGAAAATGGTTTGCTGACCCCTGGCCTGTACTTTTCAAAATGATGCCTGAGACCCTGGGTTTCTTCTGGTCTGGAATTCAGCCCCTTAAAGAGGATCGTGTCACCTGAATTTAACTGGAAGCCTCACTCAGCCCCAGCCAGAGCAGTGGTTGTCATTCCCGGCTGCAGAGCAGTATCCCCAGGGGAGCTTTTAAAAAGTTCCCATACGTCCTCCCTCCTCCCGACCCAGATCATTTAAATGAGAATTGCTGGAATCAGGGTCTAGGAAAACGAATTTTCCCAAAGCTCTGTAGATGTTTCTGAGGTGCAGCCAAAGCTGAGAGCCATGTGCAGGAAAATGGAGTGACTCCAAGGTGTCTGTGGGTGCTGCAGTGCTTCTCAAACTTTAATGTCAACTGAGGTTCTTGTTAAAAGATAGGTTCCATGTCAGTAGAGCTGGGTTGAAACCTGTGATGGGCTCCATGGCAGGCCCCCCTAAAATGTGCCCTTCTGCAATATTAGTTATTTGGGTTATTCTGAATCAAAGTTAACTTAAGCAGCAGCTGTGCAAGGACACCCTGAACCTCCTTTATCCCCCTGCAAGCAGGAAATCTCCCCTGTGGAAGGTACCCCCACCCCCCCGGGTCCCGAGGTAGAGACATCCTTATCGCCGGAGGTAGGGAATTCTGGGAGACTGTAAAACACTCGCTGCTTCTTCACCAGTTTACAGCCCAAGCCCACACTTGTCTTGTCAATTCCTCACCAATTGTTTCTTTGTCTGAAAGGTAAGTTTTGCTTTGGTCACTTCCTTTGAGTCTTACATGTTTGTTAGCTCTCCTGTCAAATCAGATTTGTCTCTCTCTGGTTACTGTCTGACGTCAAACTTTAGTCTTCGACTTGACTGAATGGGATTACATTTTACTAATTTCAGAAACAAGCTATTTAAACATTCTAGGTTGGGGCATCTGGCTGGCTCAGTTGGAAGAGCATGCAGCGCTTGGTCTTGGGGTCATGGGTTCAAGCCCCATGTTGGGTATAGAGATTACTTAAATAAATAAACTTAAAAAAAATTAAAAAACATTTTAGCTTACAAAAGAGAAGATCACTGTAAAGTGAACTTTTGGTCATTCATCTTTGAGACTATCTTTAATCACTCAAAACCTCTCCAGAACATCCAAGTCTAAATAATGGGATAGGGGCGCCTGGGTGGCTCAGTGGGTTAAAGCCTCTGCCTTTGGCCCAGGTCATGATCCCAGGGTCCTGGGATCGAGCCCCGCATCGGGCTCTCTGCTCGGCGAGGAGCCTGCTTCCTCCTCTCTCTCTGCCTGCCTCTCTGCCTACTTGTGATCTCTGTCAAATAAATAAAACCTCTAAAAAATAAATAAATAAATAAACAAATAATGGGATGGAATGAATAAAGATGAGTTTTATGTGACAATAAACTGTTTTCTTGGTGATCCAGTGAATATTTTTTATTCTTTAATAATTAGTATTTGTAAATAAGGCAGACATTAGAGAAGGATCAAAGGGAATATATTTCTGTGTCTCTGGAGATGCACTTTATCCAAATATGGCATTATCTGAAAAATAAAAAGTACTTGTTATATAACGTGTAATACATTTCATAGTTCCAGAATAACCCTGAAGGCAGAGAGGACGAGTACTGCTTCACAGATATAGAAAGGAAGGCTTAGAAACATTAAATGACTAAGCACATGACACTAGTCAATGGCAGAAGCAGAACTTGAATCCAAGTGCAATGGACTGAATGCTTGTGGCCCCTCCCCAATTCCTATATTGCACCCTAATCAGTGTGATGGTGTGGAGAACTGGGGCCTTTGGGAAGTAATTAAGTCATGAGGGTGGAGTCCTCATAAATGGGATTAGTGCCCCTAGAAGAGGCCAGCGAGCCAGCTAGCTCTTTCTGCTGTGTGACACATGGCAAGAAAACAGCCCTCTCTAAACCGGAGAGAAGACATTCGTCAATAACCTGACCGTGTTGCCACCCCAATCTCAGACTTCCAGCCTCCAGAACTGTGAGAAATACATGTTGTTGAAGCCACCCGTTTGTTGTGATTTGTTACAACAACCTGAACTAAGATACCTGCGTCTTCTGTTTTTAAGGCTAATATGTTTAAGTAAGACTGCCCCTCTTTTGGCTTCCACATCTCCAAGTGGAAGACTGAAAAGAGAGCTTGGAGATCTCCAGCTAAGAAAACCTGTCCCCTGGTCTTCACATCCCTATTGATAAAAGCAAAGAGGAGAACCCAGAACCCCAAGTGCTCTTAGCAAAGTCCCCAACCTTTCTCAGCTTTAACACTCATGGCCTCACCACTGCTGGAGACCGATAAGACTAATCTCATTTTGTTCCTTATCCCTGTTTACTTGGGCTACCTCAGGAAGCCAAGAGTTCTGAGAGGGACTCAAACCAAGAAATAGACTCAACTACAGAGTCATAAGCGATGGCTACCAGTGGTGGGGGGATGGGTCAGATAGGCAATGGGGATTAAAGAGTATACTTACCATGATGAAAAAATAATAAAATTAAAATAATGGGGGAAAAAATAAGCCAGGAGTTGTGGGTTGCCCCACATGCCCTGATGCTAACACACAGCTCTGTGAGCAGCGGCAAATCCCCTGCACGGCACTTCCTGTTCGCTCCCAACCTGTGGCTTTAGGTTTCTCCATTGCACTTACCCACTTACAACCCCGTGCCTCTACCCACTCAAGTCCCACTGAAGTCTAAGTTTTATGAGGCAGGGGTTGTTTCTATCACTGTACTGCCAAGCAAATGGAACAGTGCCATAAAAATCTGCTGAATGAATGTGTTTCTTCCTCTATAGGTATGTACAAAGGAAAAGTGTAAAGTGCTTTCTAATTCTTACTGTATATGTCCAGCAAAATGTAATTCATTATCCTCTTCCCTTTAGTCTACAACAACAAATGTGCCATGGGAAACTCTAGGTTTGTGAGCCTTTGCCCAAGGGCACAGCTACTAGTCTCAGAGAGGAATGAGGTAAGCTTTACAATGACGTCTGGAAAAATACATTCTATGTCCCAGTATTTATTCAATCATCAAATGAATATTTTCTAAGTGCCTAATTAATGCCAGACACCATTCTAAGAACGGAATGGATAAAGCGATGAACAGATGCCATCAAGGAGCATTAGGGAGTGATAAACACTGTGGAGGAAAAGGACACCGGGTATGGTGTTGCAGGATGGGTGTCTCCAACTCAGGAGAAAGGTCAGGGCCAGAAATAGAAATGTGGGAGTCATAAGAATACAGGTGAGATTTTCAAGCCCTGTAACAGTTGAAGACCAGCAATCTGTCTCATTGAGATCACCTAAAAACTAAGTATAAATGTTGAGAAGTGGGCCATCTTATAGAAAGAGGATATGATTTTACAGTTAATGATGTTTATCATTCAATTCAATACTTATTTGTTGATGGTTTACTGGAGTAATATGTTCATTGCATTTTATAAGTAATGTGTTATCTTATTTTTACAAATGAGGGTTTTTTTTTTCTTTGTATCTGCTGGCCTCCTGGGGGAGGGGGTACTCTCTCATATCTGTTCTCAGTCTAGTGCGGTAGGGCTGAACGTTTGGTTTGGGATGTGGTAAGTTCTCTTTTGGGTTGAGCTTAACTTTCACTGCTTTTAAGCCAATTTTTCCAGTAGAGATAGTTTTTCAGTAACAAAGCCAATTTTTACCTCCATCCATCTCTCAATTGATGTAAACTCAGGAATAGAAAGATATTATTGTTGACCTTTTTAAACCTTAACAGTATTCAGAATAAAGCAGACACTCAAAAAAATGTCAGCATTCTTCTCTATACCCACATACTTTTTACTTGTGGAACTAAAATAATAATAATAATAACAATAAGCCCCCAATATATATTAATTATCCTTGATTACAATTGAAGTTGAAACAGAAGACCTTAAGTTTCAAGTAGAGATTAATGGGGAAAATATTCTAATAAGCTTTTGAGAATACACAGTATTGGGTCAATAATTACTTACCATTTGTTCAGAGAAATGGTTCTCAAGCTTTTTGGTCTCAAAATCCATTATATTCTTAAAAATTATTAAAGACCCTATATCACGGGGCGCCTGGGTGGCTCAGTGGGTCAAGCCACTGCCTTCGGCTCAGGTCATGATCTCAGGGTCCTGGGATGGAGCCCCACATCAGGCTCTCTGCTCAGCAGGGAGTCTCCTTCCCCTTCTCTCTGCCTGCCTCTCTGCCTACTTCTGATCTCTGTCTGTCAAATAAATAAATAAAATCTTTTAAGAAAAAGACCCCATATCAAAGTGGTGTTCATGTGTGTTGTACCTCTCAATATTTACCACATCAGAAATTTAAATGGAGAAAAAATTTAAAGCTCAAGAGTACAATTCCCTATTCCATTTAATGGTTAGAAGAATGATGTGATTGCAATCAAATTGCTTCTGGAAAACCCTATTGTAGTCCCACGAGAGTAAAAAAGATAAGTAATATCTCAGCATCATTATGAAAATAGCTTTGAGCTTGTGGATCCCCAAAAAAGACCTGAATACTCTGGAATTCCCCAGGCCACCCTTTCAGAATTACTAATTTAGTCTAAAAAAACAAACAAACATGTATTTGCATGCTAATTACCATGACATTTAAATTCGATCTATGCTTATTCTGTATCTTATCATCATAAAGTTGAATTTCTTTTTGGGTCTGTTCACTTAGAAGAAACAAAGAGCTTTTCTGCAATATTTAAAGGTTTATTTCAATGTTCCAGAATTGTTGGTTCCTAACCTTGATATCATTAATGTTGGCTATGGAAATTACATTTATTAGAGTCTGTTTTGTAGAAATCCATGTGTATTCATGTGACGTGGTAAACTATGTTTGTCATAGAAGGTGGATATTACCCTCTACCATTAAACTTGTGAAAACCAACCTACTAGTTGTGGCTTAACTCATCTAGTTCCAAGTAATTCCAGCAGAGTAAAGATTATGCAGATGCACTTGGGACACTAGAGGCATTCCTCCTTGTAAAGAGTTTTTTTTTTAGTATAATAAACACATCCCTGTTACAGATGAACCTTGAAGCACATGGAGAACCTCAGCTTCCCATGCCACTCTGTATCACCTCTCTATCCCACTTACTACGAGCATGGGGCAGATGAAAAGTCTTAACTGCTTCATCAAAGAAGTTAAATCTCCAAAATAGTGATTCTTTTGTTTCTGATCTAACTCAATCGTGTTGTTTGTATTTAATACAATTACACTCTTTTTTTCTTTTTACATAAAGGACAAAATGCCATCAGTTGCTTGTCTTGACTTAGAAACAAGTATTCACAACCAAGAATAGTTACCCTTTCTCTTCCTCCTCCTGTAAAATAATATGACCACCACCACAAACCCCATGCCAACCTCCTTCCACATTTTACTATTGTGACTCAGGGCCTCTTGTTTGATATTTGTCATCAAAATCATTTCAGTTTATCTCAGTTGTGCTCATGAAACTTTTGCAGAGGCAACAGAAATTGGTGAGGAGGTCTCTGCAGTTTTTGTGGTCTATGACAATGATCTACAACTTTCCTCAAAATATGGCTGTCAGGCCATCCGCATCCGCATCTCCTTATCCTGATGAAAATGCAGATTCTGGGACCCAAAGGAGAGCCTAGTCAATGAGTCAGTCTGGAGATGGAGCTTGGGATTCTCTAAGCACAAGAAACTGACAATCTCTGGTCTAGAGCAGATCTTTTGTCAACTAATCTCCTTTACTGATGTTTTTTACTTCAGACAGATTTCCTTTAAACTATCCCAGAACAATACTTCCTGAAACTCTCTCAACCCCAGAAACTCTCCACAAGCTTACGTGTAAATCCCCCCGGCAACTGAGTGGGAATCCTGCCGAAACAACTTACTTTTTTCGGGGAAGTGCTTTTTCTCCGTGTGAGTGAGGAGACTCAGTGTGACCCAGGAGCTCCTGCCACTATCAGGAACAGATTCTTTGATTTGGGTGTGAGTAGAAGACGTGCATGCACCACTGAAATGCCTCTTCTGAACTCTCAGTAAACTGACTTGATTGCTTCTCTCCACAAGGCAGTTGGATTCACGCTTTTCATTTATCTCCTCCAGGAGACGGCGCCTGCCTTCTCTGAGCTTTCTAATGATTTCACTGGTTCTTCTCTTGGGAGTCATTATGCTGACAAACTAAACATCAAGTGCTTCTTACTGTCCTGCGAACAAAGGACAAGACACTATCAGTGACTGCTTGATCTCGAAGCCAATACTCATAGTCAGTTCCTCCTTCCCCTCCTGGAAAATACCAGCCCCACTGCCCCCCTCACCCCACGTCTCACTCCACTTTTATTATCGTTTCCGAAGGTCTTTTTGCTTTTTGATGTTTCTTCAGGGGAAAAACATCGGGAAAAGGGGATTTTACATCGAACTACATAAAAAACTACTGAGGTACTATATGTTGGCTAATTGAATTTAAATACATTTTAAAAAGGGGGAAAAAGAGAATTGTAGTAAAATAATATATTTTGGTTTTGAAACTAATACTATGTGTTGATTCTTGCTTTAAGGAACTCTTGTTGTTTCTTTTCATTATAAAATAAAACATATTAATTGTAGAAAATTAAGAGAATGCAGAAAAGCATAAGGTAGACAAGCTAAAATCACTCTTGATCCAGAGACAACCAAATTAACATTTTAGATGTTTCTTTCCCAATAAATATCCAAAGGGATTTTATTATAAAAAGTACAGAAAAAGACATTAAATGGGCTATGGCAGAACAGAAACTTAAAAACCTGAAGTTGTTAAATATTTAGGAAGATCTTACTTGTTAGGGCTATCAATTTGTCTTTTCAGACATGTGAAATACATAAAAATCAAATATGTTAAATTTACAAAAGAAGTTTAAAATATTTAAATATTTAAAGTATTAAATAAGTTTGTAAATGGACTGATTACTTAAAGGTGTTTAGTCTTCTCAATTTGGGTTAACTGAACATTAATTTCAGCAAAAATGAGGGTGAGCTATATATAAAAATAACTCAATTTATAGGGGCGCCTGGGTGGCTCAGTGGGTTAAGCCTCTGCCTTTGGCTCAGGTCAGGGTCTCAGGGTCCTGGGATCGCTGAGCAGAGAGCCACACATTGGGGCTCTCTGCTCAGCAGGGAGCCTGCTTCCCCCTCTCTCTCTCTGCCTGCCTCTCTGCCTATTTGTGATCTCTGTCAAATAAATAAATTTAAAAAAAAAACCTCAACTTATAGATAGAATACAAGAATTATACGTTGAAATCAAAGGTTGACAGAAAGGTTTTTAATGTTTTAATTTTATAAAATCAATATTAAGGGCACCTGGGTGGCTCAGGCGTTCGACATCTGCTTTCCATTCAGGTCATGATCCCAAGGTCATGAGATTGAATCCAGATGTCAATCTCAGGACCCTGCTCACCAGGAACCCTGCTTCTCGCTCTCCCACTGCTTGCGTTCCCTCTCTCACTGTGTCTCTCTCAGTGAAATAAATAAAATCTTAAAAAAAAAAAAAAATATATATATATATATAAAATCAACTTTAATTTGAAATCACATTAACATTTTATCTCACATTAACATTTCATATAGATGAACAGAACTTTCTTTTAAGTGACTATGGTAGACTACATTATTTAGACATAACTCCCAGTGAAAACTACTAAAAATTCTGGGGGAAATTTTTTTTTAATTTGTTAATAATGAAATGATAAGAGAGTTAGAAAATATCAGGTCCAAAATGAAGGAAGACAAGAACAAGAATGTAGAGAGGTAGACAGAACCTGTGCTTGCCTGAAGACATCTTCTGATCCTGGAGGTTAAAGAAGTCATTTTGCTAGCCTAGAGGACAAGGGACAGAAAAATCAAAGCCCAAAGCCTATGCACAGTGGAGAGTCTAAAGTAGACCTTTTCCATATTAAGTTGGCGGCCAAAGGGTTACCCCCTCAGGGTGAGAGTGAAGACGCAATAAACTCACATTCCATCACGAACTTGCTGGAAGAATGTTGCTTTAGCATTTAGTGTAGCTCTGGGGGAAACTCCTCCATGAAAAGTAAGTGCTTCCTGACTCTCACATGGATTTTCAACCCAAATTCACAACTAGGGCGGTTGCAAGAAATATCAAGGTGAAAAACAAGAATGGTGCAAGAAATAGCAAGCTGAGGAGCAAGGTGGTAGCAAGAATTTAGCTAAGGGGGTTCCAGGCTGGGAGGACATCCAAGTAACTGACAGAAGCAAACTCAAGTCTTTTCTGGAAGAATTTCATCCTCGGCATCTGGGAATCCCCAACAATACTTTTTCAAAAACAACACAGAGCACACAGCCAAGGATAATCAGTCAAGCACAGAGGTAGATGAGGCATCATAAAGTGAGAACAGCAGCAACAAAACCATGAAATCTACATACGAGAGAAGCATGAGATGAATTATAGAACAATTATACATACGACATCTAAAAAAACAAGAAAATAAGTTTGCATCTATGTTCAGGAAACAAGAAGCCAAAAAGAATTTCTAGAAATGAGAAAATGTTATTAAGTAACATTTAATATAGGCTTAGCAGCAGATACGGATTCAGATGAAGAGATAATTAGAGGCCTGGGGATAAATCAGAAGCCATTATCCCGAATGCAGCATAGAAGGACAAAAAAGACAAAAGGTATGAAAAAGCAAAATATGTGGAGGACACAGTGAGAAGGTCAAACCTACATGAAATGGGAAATCCAGAGGACAAAAATGAGGCAGAGACAAGACACAAAAAGATGTTTGAGAAATATCCAGAACTGACAAATGATACCACTCCATAGACTTAAGAAGTTCAAAGAATAACAGTCAAGATTTTTTTTTTT